>ML106237.1:27839-52304 GCA_003697995.1 Taxidea taxus jeffersonii | reverse complement strand
TTTTTTTTTCCCTTTGAGGTGAGTTTTTGACATTTTATCTAAAGAAGAATAGATGGATGAGAGAACAAAATGCTAAAAGAGTTATAACAACCCCCAGAAAAATATACACTGAATAAATCAGAAGAGACCCAAAACAAGGGAGGAAAGAAAGGAAAAAAAGAAAAAAGAAAATGATTAAGCTGGTAAATAGACCAGAGCCACACACTAGATTTTGGTTATATTTTGGTCTGTTAGGAGAAACTGCCCCCCAAAATTTTAAAGAAAGAAAAACATATATATATACAAAAATAAGGGTAAATACAATGGGATGGGATGGAATATGATTGTAAAGATGAAAATTTAAAAAAGATTTTAAAAAATGAATTGATAAGAAGTTGGTTGAAAAAGAAAGAAAAAAAAATAAAAGGAGAGAAAGTGATCAGGTGGGAGACTAGGGCAAAGCCATACACTAAGTTTAGGGTATATTTTGGTCTGTTAGAGGAAACTGTATCACAAAATTTTAAAGAAAGAAAAACTTACATATATACAAAAAATAAGGTTAAATACAATGAAATGATAGAATATGACAGTAAAAATGGAAATTAAAAGTGATTTTTAAGAAAGAACTTAATAAGATTTTGGTTGAAAAAGGAAAAAATAAAAAATAAATAGAAAAAGAAAAAAAAATAAAAATTAACTTTGAAAGACTAAAGAATCATGGGGAAAAGGTCATGAATTCTATGTGCTGTGTTCCTCCTAGTGCTGGAGTTTTGCAGTTCTCATTGATTGGTAATCTTGGTTTTGGCTGGATATTCTTGTTTTTCTTCTGGGGGAGGGGACTGTTGCAGTTATTATCAAATATCATTGCCCAAGGCGGAATTGCACTGCCATTGCCAGGAGCCAGGCTAAGTAATCTGCTCAGGTTCACTCTTGGCAGCTTTTGTTTCCTGAAAAGTTTTGGAGGATGAGAATGGCAGCTTTCCAATCTCTGGCCTGGGAGGAATTGAGAACTCAAAGCCTCACTCCTCAGTGAGCCCTCAGAGAAAAGCAGTCAATCATGCCTTTCTCCCTGGTCTCCTGATGCACTCCTAGCTCACCCAGCCTGTGACCAAGCTTTTCTATCTCTAGCACATGACCCTGTTTAGAGTCTCCAAACCCAGCCAATTCCTGAAGCACACTCCTGTGCTGCTCCTCCCTGGGGAGGAAGGGGAGTCTTCCCAGATCTGCCACTTGTTGGGTCCCTATTCGAAGGGTAGTGGCCCAACTGTGCCATGGATCATGAGCCCACTCCTCAGCTCTGTCTTTACAGCCAGCTTCTCTGCTCTGATACCTGGAAGCTCTGCCACACTCAGCACCCCTGGTCTTTCTGTGACCCCAAGGGTTCTGAGACCACACTGTCCCAGTGAAGGTTCCACATGCACTCCCCGCTTAGTCACTGGAGTGACATTCCTCAGTGGAACAGATATCTAAAAGTTCTGATTTGGTGATCTGCTTCTCTATCACTTGCCAGTAGTCAGCTGAAAATGCTCCCCCACCTCAGAGTCTGTCTTCCCATATATTGCCTTCAATTCACTTCTCTGCATGTCCTACCTTCCAGAAAGTGATTGCTTTTCTGTTCATACAATTGCTGCCATTCTTTTCTTCAATTGTCTGTTGAGTTTGTAGGGGTTCAGAATGGCTTGATTACTATCTAGCTGAATTCCTGGGACCAGACAAAATTTAGGTCTCCTACCCCTCCACCATCCTGCTCCTCCCCCACTGTTGAGCTATTTTCTTTCAAAGTTCACTGTATTCTACTTAGCTTAGTTTACATAGCAAATACAGTCCTTTTTAATTAAAAGTATACAAAAATATTCCTTATGATATACGTTACTTACAAATAAAACTCCTGCTCTTTCAAAACCATAGGTCCTTTTCTCTCATTTCTCTGTCCTCTTTCTTTGGCTATGTTTTTCTGACTATTAATATCATCTGTCTAAATCTTCTTCCTTTTAGACCTCTGGAACTCTGACCTATCTAGGTTGACTTCCTACAGCCTAGACTGACTGATTTTTGTTTTCCTCTCTTCACACTGAGCAATTCCCAGGATGTGGCATTCAGTTTTCTCTCAGATGTTTCTTCACTTGAGGAACTCATTCATCCTGAAGACTTCAATAATCAATGCCATGTAAATTGAGCCTATTTTTGTTTGTACATACCTTAGCTCTCACTAATGGGAAAGACCCTTGAACCACAGAATACACTATATGATTTTCCCTTTCCCTACATACTTCACACAATATTATTAGCACTGCTACTACTGTTAATAGCAATGCTCATTGACCATTGTATATGCCAAGTATTGTGCAAAGTACTTTTTCATATTCATCTAAATTGACCTTCACAAAAATTCTCTGAGATATGTATTTTTATTCTTATTTCACAAGTAAATATGTGAGTTCCAGGATGTTAAGTATTTTATCACATTCTATATGATCCTTAAGAGTAGATGTAACCTATTATACTATTTAGTCTCATTGTAAACCAGACATTGCACACAGAACATTATCATATTTACAGAGAGCTTTTTGCAAGTCATTTGTTTTTTTTCTTAATAACTATTTCAAGATTCAATATAGAAGTTAACCATGGAGTTAAACAATGGTCTCAATGAAGTGGTTCTTATCTCATGGAATCAAGGAATGAATCTTGAGGACAATGGCAGTAGACTTTTTTTAGATGAAGAAACAGAAAATGCTCTCAAGAGTGAGAGATGTCCTGACAGTGTTGCCAACATGGGCTTCCACTGGCAGTCTTTTTTTTAGAACTAACCAGGGAGCTTGCGGCTTTAACTTTCTTGGGATGTCTTGGTTTGAATGAGGACTGGTGATAACATCTTTAATGGCTTACTTCTTCTTAGGGTCTGGTTATTTTTTGTTGGTCACAGGTGACTGTTATAAAAAAGGGCATCCACCCACAAGCCTAGGGGAGGGAGGGTGGGGTGACCAATGTGTTCCCTTAACTCAGGTTTCCCCACACCTCCATATTTTTGGGATTTCTGTGAGCCTGATCCTGGTAGCTCCCTATCTCTCCTTACCTAGCCCCACCTGTCCCTTTCTCACTGAGAGAAAATGATTTAGAATTTGAACCTGAAATGTGAGGTGACAGATTGTTACCTTGTTAAACCTGTATTGTTTCTTAATCCCTTATCTGAATGCAACTTGCAAATGGTGTTTTCATTATTCCATTCTATTCTTTCTTGCCCTCCTCAGCCATTGGGGACTAGATAATGGATGTAGGGTTGGGCATAAAGAAATTTGTGATGAGCAAACAACACAGCCACAAATCGGCAGACATGTAGGACAGCAGGGAAGGGATCAGCATTATTACTAATATGAATCTATTCCAGGGAACATTTTCTGCCTTGGTCCATGTAGATCTTCATTCACAAACTTTGTTTACTTCTTATGTCTTCAGGATGACTTTCTCTTTCTTCTTTCACTTCTGTTGTGACTTTTTACTACGATATCTCTCTTGAATAATGTAGTCTCACAGTTTACTTTCCTCATTGAGAAAGAACCCCATGAGTTTTTCAAAGTTTTCTTTCTAGTCAGGTTTCCTTTCCTGTTAGTAACAAAGAAACAACACAGATTTAATTGAAAAAAAAAAAAAGGAAAGAAAGAAAGAGAAAAGAAAGGAAAGAAAAGAAAAGATAAGGAAGGAAAAGAAAAGGAAAGAAAAGAAAAGACAAGATGAGACAGTGGTCAAATTTCTCCTGTAGGAGTGAGGAAGTCCTAAGTATACAGTCTCTGGGCAATGTGTGCTAGTTGATGAGAACATGGACTCAGTGCATTCCTGGATCTTAGTCCCTCTCCTTTTGTCACTTGTCCCAGTGGTTTCACCTTTCCAAGACTCAATTCCCTTGTTTTTAAGAGGAGAAAGCTATATTTCATAGCAGAAAATGAAATTCAGCTATATTTCATAGCAGAGTCTACAATTAATACCATCTTTATTTTGTAGCCATAGACAGAAAGGGAAAGGAGAAAAGGAAGTCCAGATGGTAAGTGAATGGTAGCTACTCCAGACTCAGCCAGCCGGTGGGTCCATCAGGAACCTGTGCAGGGTGGGTAACTGCTTCCCATTGTTGTCAATAAATACAGGCAGTTTGATTGATTTCAAGTTTATTAGCCACTGATAATTATTGCATTTTAAAGTACAAAAAGCATATTAAAGCTGTCATTAACCTTGTCAAGTTGCTAAATTTGAAAAATGTTAGTACAATTTTCACTTCAAAAATCAAGTTATTTCCTTGATCCTTCCCCACGTTCTTTCTCTTCATTGCTGGTTGCTGAACTGCATATTACCTTTTTAATTCTGTACCTTTGTTTCCTAGCCTACCCTCATTTGCATTTCTAAAATCAGATGTTCCTTTCATATAACACAGTATCCTAATTAAAATATTAAAAGATGTTTTTTGAATGAAAAGAATTTACATTGCCATAAAAAATTCTGAGTGATGCAGGATGCTTCCTTTTTATAATTCAATGACACTTTCTCTCTGAATTACTTTGAGTTATGGAGTTAACCCTGTCAGCCTTAAGGATGGATTAAAAGTATGGAAGAGAAATACGTTGCAAAGGGGAGTATACAAAAAAGAAAATGTTGAATTTATAGTAAAATTTTGGGAAGGAAATTTTAATGTACTTACTTTCCTATTAACTTTAACCAAGGGATCTTATTTTCTTGATTGGCTGATTGATTGGTTCATTGAGTCTTCGCATGCAGAATGGAGCTAAACACATTTCTTAGTTCACAGCTTGTTATTCTCAGCCTGAGGAAATCATATCCTGCTTCATGTTACTTTTCCTTCTTTCCCTGATCTCCATTCTCACTCTACTCACACTTGCTTATGTTTGAAGTGCACTCTTAAAAGCTTCCTTTAAATATCTATGTGTTTATTTGTATTTTAAATTAACTAAGTGTTGCATTACTGTTTCCTACTCTCCTAACTCAACACTATGATTTTGAGGTCTGAATATTATTACTGAACATGTCTCTAGTTTGTTGCTACAGGTCATTGTTCTCATTGTTACTTTATGGATAGATGTCAGAGTTATCCTTGACTTCCTTCACCCTCCGACAACACCAGGATAAATAACATGGGAAACAAAGGCAGAAGAAATATTATTACATTTCCTTACTATTTGCAGCTCCTTGACAACTCCTTGAACTGGGCAGAGTGACATTTCCCAAGAGACTCAACTGGCTAAATGTTGACACTTTGATAAGGGCAAAAGGCAGTCTTAGCTGGACCCTCAGGATCCTGTAGGTCTACTTTAACATATAAAAATTCCTTTGGAAACTTCCTTTATCTCTACCCACCCCCAAGATACATGTTGGCAATCATTACCCAAGCATATGACCCACCGATATATAACTGAAGAGTCTCATGAACAGGTTTTATTAGTAACCAATGACTTCTCCCTATAATAGTTAGCCCCCTCAGGGTCCTGGAAACCTTGCTGCCAAATCCCTTAGAGACTTATTCTATCTTTAACCTTCTTCCAACTTGAAAATATACAATGAGCCACTTTTCATGACCCAGTCCAGCTCCTTCTGCCCAAAGCTCCTGTCCCTGTACTTTACTAAAATCACCTTTTTGCACCAAAGACGTCTCAAGAATATTTTCTTGGCCAGCAGCTTCAAACCCTAACATCTTTCCTACATCAGTAAATATCTAGCAGAACCCTCTGTGAACATTAGAGTTCAAGCACTGGATCAAAGGGTCTAAACCCCTTTAAGGTTTCTAAACCTTCACTATAGCTTCACAGAATGGCTGAACCAGTTTAGGTGCTCCGGAATTCTTATGTTCCCCACTTCTTCAGAAGAATCTGTTGTCATTCTCTTCTTTCATTTTTGTATTCTGATGGGACTAAGTGCCCAGTTCCAAGCACAGTTCTGCAGGAGACTGCATAGTTGGAATCTGGACTCTACCACTCATAAACTGTGTGAATTCAAGTGAAGTTCTTAATCTCTTTGTCCTTCCGATCTTCCTTGAAAGGAGGAAAACACTAGCACAGAAATCTTATTGGTGCTATGAAAATTATATGACAAAAGATACATAAAATCACTTAAAAGCTGATTTAAGTGTCACTGTCATTATCAGTTTATTTATCAAAATGTAAACTCCATTTCTGTTTATTTTATGTTTTAATCCCAGTGCCTAAAATAGCGTTTTTACATGGTGAAGTACATTGGTGATGTTGACTCTTCATTGAATTCCTGAAAAACACTGAACTTAAATATATTGTGTCATTTTTAATATATTAAAGGAATCAGTTTTCTTACTTTTTTTTTTTGTAATTCAATGGTATAAATCTAGAAAACAATCTGCCAAAAGCCATGTGGCAAAAAGAGAAAAACACAAATTAAATCCTCCATCCCACCCTCTCATGGCAATCTGCATCCCCTGCCTGAGGACACTTGGTCACAAGCCTCCCCCAGAGACTATTCTTAGACTCTACTCAAGCATTTTTCAAAGCTTGATTCCTAATTCTATAGTGTTCTTAGTGCTGAGCTATGGGAGGGTGTCAGAAACCTCTATCAATTTTCTCCTCTTTATTAACTTAAATTCGCAGATGATCAGATGCTGAGAGGAAATACCAATCCATTCAATGAAAGAATTACAATTCAAAAAACATGTTGACTCAAATAAAACAGTCAAAATTCAATTTGATGTAAATTAAAACATAAGGTATTACATTTACAATCAACATTTCTATTGTCAATCAATGGAACATGCAAGAATTAAAGTAACCTTATATTAAATTATTGGGAGTAGTTGGTCAATTTGCCTATTAGGAGATAATACAATGTGCCTTCTGAAAAAGTCTTTGGGGAATGTCTGCTTCTGGTAGACTAGATATTTTGATAGAACTTCCTATATCAGAAAACTACTTCCAAAATAAAAGTCTTTTGATGATGACATGCCTGTATAAGGTGGGTCTCCATGCACTCTGCAAATTCAAATTCTTCTTCCTTCTTTTCCTCCTTATCATTATCATCTGAGATCTTGTGTCTGAGTTGAAATAGAGTAGTAAGATGTGTGAAGAAATGGAGTTGTCTCGGGAACAGATGCCAAAAGTAGTTTGCATTTGACCACGGGTCCTCAAGCTAGGTCAAGGTTTTTGAGCTGAGCCTGAAGCATCCATTATTGACCTGGAACCTTAAATGGGATTGAAGAGTTCCAGATCAGAGGCAACTTTTGTCTTCTAGAAGGTAAAAGTCTTGCCTAGAAGAAAGCATTGCCAATTAGGTTCATAAGATCTTTACAATTGAGGTTAATAAATGAGCTTATAGGCAGCTAAGTACCCCAGAAGGGAAGCAACCATAAGTATATGTCAGCAGAAATAATTAATATGGTTATATACCAACACCACCTCCCCCGACATTCCAGGCTGCAGATATTAGAACTTTCAGATACAGGCTATAAAATAGTTATGAAGAAAGTGTTTGCTTGTTTGCTTGTTTGTTTTAATGGATGAAGTAAAACATACAAATGAGTGACAAATGACTCTTAAAGATGACTAGGCATATAGAAATAGAAACAAATAGAAGTTCTTAGAAAATACCCACATGAAAATGAGTAGGAAAAGCCAAGACAACATTCACACCATAAACCCCACCCATGGCACAGCACCTTACGATCAAGTAGGAACCCCAGCTCCCAGTTTTTCCCTGTGAAGAGAGGGGTTTGCCTCACATATCTAGTGCCCCAGCTTTTACGGCTGTCACCTGAGGGACTGACTCCCAAATCACCAAGCTCTGAGCCAGTGGGGCTTGGCATTTGAAAGTCCTCTGGGATGACAGAAAACAAAGAGGCAGTTTTAAATGGATGAGCAAGCACTTCAACAACTATCCCCCTGGGCTCAGCACATGGAATAGGCAAAAACGTTCAGCTCCCAATTTCTCCATAAGGGGTATAACTGCACACTTTTGCAGCAGCTGCCTGAGGTTGGCTTCCAGTTTCCCTACATCTGGGACCTGATGGGGTTCTGGGAGACCTAATGGGTTTGTGGGCACTTTCCCATGTTTCCTCCCCACTGGCCAGCTCCAACAATGAACTAAGCCCCCAGCTTCTTCCAGGAAGGGACCTATTCACACCTCTAGCACCATAGTTTTTATGGCTGGCACTCAAGGGGCTGGCTCCCCAGTCATCCAGCTCTTAAAGCCAATGGAACCACCCATTTGTGAGTCTCCCAGGACCACTGAAAACAAAGGGGCTGTTTTGATTACTTGCTGTCCCTCTGCGCTCAGTGTAGAGGGAACAGACAAAAATGCCCTACTCCAAGGTTCTTCCTGGAAAGGGTTTGACTCTCTACTTTCCCAGCTGCTGTCAAGGGATTTTTGGCTTTAATTAGCCTATCTCTGGCCACTGGTGGGACAGGAAAAGGACTTCTTTGCAAAATATACAAAGAACTTGAAAGCAACCTGATTAAAAGTTGGCAAAAGGCCTGAATAGATACCTCACCAGAGAAGGTATGCCAATGGAAAATAAGTATACAAAGTGGTGCTCAGTATCATTTGTTATCAAAGAATAACAAATTAAAATAATAATGACATATCACTACACATCTGTTAGAATGACAGAAATCTGAAAAACTGGCAATATCAAAGGCTGATGCGAATGTGGAGCAACAGAAACTCTCATTCATTGCTGGTGGGAATTACAGTCATTTTGGAAGAGTGTGGTAGTTTCTTAGAAAGATAAGCATAAGGGCACCTGGGTGGCTCAGTGGGTTAAGCCTCTGCCTTCAGCTCAGGTCATGATCTCAGGGTCCTGGGATCAAGCCCCGCATCAAGCCCTGAGCAGAGAGCCTGCTTCCTCCTCTCTTTCTGCCTGCTTCTCTGCCTACTTGTGATCTCTGTCTATCAAGTAAATAAAAAAAAAAAAAAAAAAAGATAAGCATAGTCCTACAATGTGATGCAACAATCTCATTCCTAGGTATTTATCTAATGTCTTTGAAAACTTCCCCCTACACATGAACGAATTAATGCTTATAGCAATTTTATGTGTAATTGCCAAAAACTGAAAGCAACCAAGATGTCCTTCAATACATTGAATGGAAAAGAAATTGTATATATCTATACAAGAGGATATCATTCAACAGTAAAAAAAAAAGTGAGATATCAAGCCACAAAAAGATGTGAAAGAATGTTCAAAGCATATTGCTAACTTAAAAAAAAAACAAACAGTCTGAGGGGCGCCTGGGTAGCTCAGTGGGTTAAAGCCACTACCTTCGGCTCAGGTCATGATCCCAGGGTCATGGGATCGACCCCACATCAGGCTCTCTGCTCAGTGAGGAGCCTGCTTCCCTTCCTCTCTCTCTCTGCCTGCCTCTCTGCCTACTTGTGATCTCTGTCTGTCAAATAAATAAATAAATAATCTTAAAAAAAAAACAGTCTGAAAAGACTACATACAGAATGATTACAGCTACTTGACATTCTGGTAAGATGAAAATTAGAGTAAAAAGATCAGTGGTTGGTAGGATTTGACGAGAGATAGTGTAGGATTAATAGGTGAAGCACAGGGGATTTTTAGGGTAGTGAAATTATTCTGTATGACATTTTAATGGTGAATACATGACATGCATTTATCTAACACATAGAACTGTACAACATCAAGAGTAAAACTTAATATAAACTATGAACTTTAGTTAATAATAATGTAACAGTATCAGTTCATTAATTATAAGAAATGTACCACATTAATGCAGGGTGGTGTTAGTAATAAGGGAAGCTGTGGTTGGTGCAAGAGGTATATGGGAACTCTCTGTATTAGCTACTCAATTTATAAATCTAAAACTGTATTAAAAAGTCTGTTAATTTAAAAAATGTGTTATGCCATATAAAAATAATAGTTTTTAACTAATTTTGACCTGTGAAAACAGCATTTTCCTATGGTTCAAACGTGTATTATTCACACAAAATACTTGTGTTAGGTACTGGTTTCCTCTTTGAAATTAGACCTAGAGCTCTAAAGAATTGTGAATTTGATTATTGTATTTGCCCAAATCAATACTCAAAAATTGGGAATACATTTTATGATCTATGTTATCTAATTACATATATAATCTTAATCCCATGATTTCCAGTATTCATTAATATTAATATATATGCACAACCTTAAAGAAGAATTAAGATTAGATACAAGATCTTCTGAAATCAATAAAATAAAGATATTTACCTTGTTAATAATTTTGGTAACTTAAAAAATCCAATTAATTTTTACTATGATGGTGGCTTATGTTTTACTGGATGTGTTTGACTTCTTTATGATGATGAGGTAACAACCCAATAGAGAGTGCTGAATTAGTGTGGTTGCCTTTTTTCTCAGTTCTCCCCATCACTCTTTTTGGGGTATTTTCTTCCAAATTTTAGTTTGGGGTTACTGTTCTGACTTTGGGTTTCACTTAAGCTGTTCATTTCCAGTGCTGTTTCTTAATAAGGAAAGTGCAATGTAGGAAGCATCTTTTAGTTAGATGAAATCTCCATACCATATAAATGGCATGACCACAGCTTAAGTGAATTTCATGCACTCCAAGGAGTTCACCCATTTACCAGTCCCAGAGATGATTTCTCTGCTTTAAAGGCAGATAAATCAACATTTTCTAAGAGATAAAATAACTCATTCATTTTTTAGCATGATTTCATTATTTTAAAGCACAAAATTTTATTGTAGTGAATTTTTCATGTAAATATCTTTCATTGCTTTAGTAATGCCAAGGAGTGCACAACTAGATTAAGCAACTTTTACATGATTATATACAATGAGCCTAAGTATACTCAACATCATTGTGATTGATTTTGTTGAATAAACTTGTAACATCTGACTCATAATTATTCTAAAGTTAAAGAATAAGTTTTTATCTGGCAAAAGTGTTAATGTACATAAAAATGATATGTAAGCATTTACTATTATGTATTTATTGTTTAATATTATAATAATTATGTATATAATATTATTATATAACATGTTATATTATGTAATAATATTATGTATATATTATTATGTATGTATTATTTATATATTTATTATGATATGTAAGCATTATATTATTATCATTCTATCAGTCTTTAAAACTAAGTTACTTAATGCCTACTATGTGTAAAATATGGGTTTACAACATTTTGTAATTATACAGTTCTCATTTGGAAAGTATTGTTTTATTTTTCAATTTGAATTAGAAATTATCTTTAAGATATTTACATCCAGCATCTGAGGAAAGTTTCAATAAATATCCCAAAAAGTTAATCAATAATCTAGAAAGTTAATCAAGCACATTTTTTTCAAGATTTTATTTATTTATTTGACAGAGATCACAAGTAGGCAGAGAAGAAGGCAGAGAGAGAGGAGGAAGCAGGCTCCCTGCCTAGCAGAGAGTCCAACGTGGGGCTTGATTCCAGGATCCTGGGATCATGACCTGAGCCGAAAGCAGAGGCTTTAACCCACTGATCCACCCAGGCGCCCCAAGCACATTTTCTACACTAAATATCAGAAATATAAAGAGAAAAAGAACTATTTTTATAGAAGTTGCATCACAAATAAATACATAAAACTGGCACATGATAATAATATTCTTCAGAGGAAAATGAAAATGAACTCCGTGAATAGCAGATTCTAAAACTGTTGAGAAACACAGACAGACAAATCGAGGAATACCAACTGTGAAGAGGGGCATCAAACTTCTTGATTTGACATCTAGGATATATTTTAATGTTGTGTTCTGGCTAAATTCTTTGTTGCAGCCTGTCCTGCAGAATAAAATCAACATACGTGCATGCACACTTTACCCCGTACCTAACTTAGCTCTACTGCAAATTCTTCCTGTGTAAATTCCACCATAAATATCCTTAAGTATTGTCTTTGTACCTAGATTAACTTATATCCTCTTATTATTGTGTTATTCCAATCTTTAATTTTTTGTTCCCATTATAAAAGCTATGTTCACTAAGAACAATTTGAAATATACAAAAAATTTTAAAAAAGAAATCAAAGTTCTCTCTACTTGTAGGTCTTACTCTCCAAATCAATCACAATTAGACACTTGACATCCCACATATTTTAAAAATATAATTCAAATGCATTTATGAGTTTTTCCACCTAGGAGCCTTCTTTGGGTTTTTGATTTAGACTCATTTCTACACAGTGGTTACTGAGGCACCGTGTAATTCCCTCCTTCTAACTGTCTGCATTCAGTCAGTCTCCCAACCCCGACCCAACCCTGATGAGGTTATAGACTCTGAAAAGCACAGACTCTGTCTTAGCTATCACTGTGCTCCTAGCAATTAATAAAGTACTGCACACATAGTAGGCTTGATAAATATTCGTTCCATGTGTGAGTAATGATTGTAAAAGTATATATCTCCCTTTTGCAATTAACATAATAGCATAAGTATTTCTCCATATTACAGTATTTACTTTTAAGTATTTTTATGTGGTTCACCATCTGTTCATTGCATAAAAATCAATTTCAAGATTGTTGGACTCTTTGACTTATGTTTATCACCACTATAAACCAAGGTTCTCAGCAGTGCAATCTCCCTCATCAATTCTCACTGTACTTATTTCCTCCTCACTTCTATAAACTGCAACTAAATCTTTGTTTAAAAAAAGACAGAAGTAAAGTCCTATTTCAAAGACTAATGAGCATGGCAAAGCTAATGAGAAAAAATCGTACAACTTCTTCTGTGGTTCTTTATGCCTGTTGGCTTCTTCTATAATTTAGTGACATCACAGTAAGCACAAAAGAACCATCTTCCTTCTTTAAAAAAAAAAATCTGTCATTCCAGTCAACTTTAAAATTCCCTTTCTGGACCTTAATCACCACATTTCACATAAAAGCATTGAACAGAGAATGGAGAAATTTTCTTTTTTTTTTTAATCTGGTAAACTTATTTTAATATCTTGATGATCATGTATTCACTCACTAATACAATGAATATGTATTAATTGTATTACAACACAGCACAGCACAGCAATCGCTAGGATATTATGCAAGGTACCGAGGCCCAGTTTAGTGGAATGAGCAGCCACACAAGCTACAATTTATTACACACCTCAAAATTTACAAAATATCTACAAAAATATGTGAAGTATATAAAGATAAGAGAACTTTTTTCTCTCTGTGTGGGCTTTCATTTTAAGGAATGGTATCTGGAAAGTTTCTGCATTAAATCACTGTGGCCTAAGACTTAGATAAAAATTTGCTTGTTGAGTAAGGGAAGAGTGGAAATTATTTTAAAAATAATTTTTATAGTTAAAATATCTGGTATGAATAATATCCCAGCTTTTCTGAAAGCAATACAAAATATTCAACCAAGCTTACTTTGTGTAGTTTAGACAGGGAGAATCTGAATTGACAATTAGAAATATTTATTCTTAAAATATAAAAAGTTATCATTGTGAAAAATGATCAAGTGTGCAAATCTCTGTAAGTACTACTTCCTGACTCATTATTAAAAGCCTCCCTTGAAACTTAATAAATTGCCAAACCACAGTCAATTACATATCAGAAAAGGATTTCTGTACCCCTTGGAGAAGAAGACTATAGCTTGGATTGTCATCACTGTGAAAAAAATGAATCAGTTTAAATATGTATTTTTGTACTGGAATGATATCTCTTTCAGTTGGAAGCTCTGGGTCTTTTATGCAAATATTGTTACCTGAGTATATCTGAAATTTTCTTTTAGAAGCATCTTCAAAGTAAGGACAGATCAAAGTGCAGGGTCCTAGATCAAAACAAGCAATGCCTTTGTAAAAACTCCTATTTTTGCTTTAGTTCAAAGCAAGTTAATAAATGTTCTCTCCTCGTGTCTCTGTTAATGATAGTAACATCATTATAGGGAAACAAAATTTAACATTAGCTTTCTCTTAGTCTCAGCCTGAAGAGCAAGAGGGCTTATAAAAAATAGAAAAGTAGAAGACTGCCCTGTTTCTTACACTGAAGGAAATAGCAAATTCTAGTGCTGTAAACAGGAATTAAAAGGCCGCAATGGAAATCTGTGAGACTTCTCTGCATACCTCTGTCTCAGAGCCTATCACACACTTAGTACTGTGATGAGATGCTTGTATCTTGTTTTCTTCATTGTGTCATAAACCTGTGGAGGAAGAAAATAACATCTTATTTATCCTTGTTTCATTAACACTTAGAACAAATATTTGCATCACAATAGCTCTGCATTTAAAGAACTTAAATATGGGCACCTGGTGGCTGATTCAGTTAAGGATCAAACTCTTGATTTCACCTCAAGTCTTAGGTCTTGATTTCAGGGTCTGGATTGAGACTTTCATTGGACTCTGTGCTGGTTGGAATCTGCTTGAGATTCTCTCTCTCCTTCTCTCTCTGTTCCTCACACCTTTGCTTGTGTGGTCTCTCTGAAGGAAGGAAGGAAAGAAAGAAAGAAAGAAAGAAAGAAAGAAAGAAAGAAACAGAGAAAGAAAGAAAGAAAGAAAGAAAGGAAGGAAGGAAGGAAGGAAGGAAGGAAGGAAGGAAGGAAGGAAGGAAGGAAGGAAGGAAGGGAGGGAGGGAGGAAAGAAGGAAGGAAGGAATGGAGAACTGAAAAAAAATTTTAAAAAGACCTTTTGATAATGGAGTGTTTTTTAATAACTATATCATGGACAAGATAGAACTTTGTCTTGTGATTAATTTTGTTATATGTAGAACCTAAAAGGATTTGTAAATGGACTCATTAAATTAACATTTACTTGGGGGTATTTTTTCCATCCATTTAAACAAGTGTACATATTTTATCTTAGAGTATAAAAACAAAACAAAATGATACTATCACATAAAGATATAAAGCTTGCTTTAACTTCCAGTTTTTTAAAAAAATGCAGCCATGTGTCACTAAATGAGAAAAATTCATAAGTGGAAATTAGTCATTTACAAGAGTTTAAATGAATTACAAAAGACTCTAAATAAAACAGGTGACATCATATTAACATGCATTCCATTTTTACATTATTTGTCAAGAATTTAAACAAAATATCTGGATTACTGATATTTCATATGTACTAAAATGAGCCCTTAGATTTGTTATATAAAAATTTGTACATTCATGACAACATCAACATTTAATAAGAAAGATTATAGCAGCAAATAAGCCAGACATATTATTCATGGATATGATTTGAAAAATATTCTATGGACTTGTGATAGTTTTAAAAAATTGATATTTCACAAAACATTGTCTCATTAGCTTTCCCTTAGAAATAAAAAGCTAAATAAAACAAAACAAAATGATTAAATAAGTGTGAAGTATGCTGAGAAAAAAAAGCTTAAAAGTTTTATCACAGTACAGCACAAATCTTAGAACACACTAAGGTCAGTTTTGAATGTCTGTGTGGATGGTATAGTGAGCTGCATTTTGTAGAGGTGTTTGGTTATGCAGGCAGTTGGCCTTTTTGAGAGGAACACAGCGGTCTTCCCCAAAACAAATGTTCTGTGGCACACACTTTGGAAAATTCTGGGCTATCAATGTATCCATCAAACAGCTGTATTCTGTCTTTGAAAAGATGACATAATTAAATTGTTTGGAGAGCTTGACTTTGGCATATGAACACACAGTTTTTCATCAATGCCTCTCATTCATTAGTTCATGAAAATAATGAACATGGAAAAAGTATTTTAAGAAGTGTGATTGCAAAATGAAATGAAGAGATAGTTTATTAGAAGAAGAAAACTATAGCTTAAAGGAAGTTGAATTTGGAAGGATGTTGTGAGTGAGCTGTGGAGTCTGTGAAGAGGAAGACTTAGTGAGTGTAAATTCCTGAGGAGGTAACAGAGGATGGTCTTCCCAATACAGATGGGAGAAGTGGAACTGGTAAGAAGAGAGACGTGGTCATGTCGCCTAAAAGAAGGACGAGAGTGTAAGGACAGATAAATCTGTTTGCCACAGAAGGCTTCTGGTTCCTGTAAAATGGGATCTTTTGTAAATCATAAAGTTTCACCAGTAGAACTTTGGGGAAAGGGAGGGGTATGTGTGTATACAAGTGCACGTGCATGTATGTGCGTGTGTGTGTGTTAAAGTAGTTCAGGGAAGTATAATTTAGTGGAAAGAACCGGGGCTGAGCTTTATGAGATTAGATTCTATTCTTCACTGTGCTGTTAAATGACATTATTTACACAAGTCATCTATTCTCTCTGATCTTCATTGTCTTCAGTTTAGGAGTAAGAGGATCCACTCAAGTAGGTTCTTTTTAACATTTAATGAGCATATGGATCTCCTGGAGGATCTTAATAAAGTGCTGCTCAGTCAATTTGGGGTGGGTCATGAGATTCTGTACTTCTAATCAGCTCCTAGGTAATGAGAGGCTGCTGGTCCGTGCAGCATACTCTGAATTGCAAACGCCCAAATAATCTGATCAGTAAGATTCTTCTGCATTTATTTGTAACAGTTATATGCTGAGAGCAGGCATATCACCCTCTCAGACCACCATGCTTTAGGTGGTTTGCTTTTGTTGTTTGGAGATTTTACCAATGAATGTCACACTATGATGCAATAATAAATATCCAAATACTCAAGGTAGAGTTGAAATCTATGTGAAGTTCAGGTAATTCATAGATGAATACTATACTATAGTCAGTGAAATAACATGTGAAAACATATGTGAACTGCCTATTATAAAAATATTTGCAAAAAAGATAAATATTTCTTCTCCTTCTCCCTTCTTCTGTTCCATCTCTGTCCTCTCTCTACTCTTCTTCTCCATTCCCTTCCTTTTTTTCTTTTTTTATATGCCTCAGAACAGAGCTCAGTGGTAAGAGGATTGAGTCACAAATGTTCATAACATATTTTTAATGTGTATAATCTGTGAATAATCAAGAAGGAATGTAATAAAGTCACATTGCTGTGGAAGATTGTGCATTGAAATTGTTGTCTTACTTACTTCCTTGTAAGAATTGAATATAAACTGGTCCTGGATGCAAATTGTTTGGCCGGAGTATATCACTGAATATCATTTCCAATCAAGTATTTTCAGATAAATAATAAAAATGTCAATTCAGCATAAATTAAATGCTTGTAAATTCAGTTACTTTCTGTCAAAAACAAGAAAATATTTTATTTGATTCCTAATGGGTAAAAAAAGATCATAGTTCCCATATTATGAGTAAGTCCATACAAATGTAGAAGTAGAGATCAGATGTCAGCTTACTACCAGATGTATACCTAATGCCTGTCACTACATCAGTCTTGACATCTTGTATAACTATGTCCACATATTGACATCCATATTAATATTACAGCCATGTCTGAATTTCACAAGAGTTTCCTGAGGCCTCAAGAATCTGAAGTCTCATGTTAACAGAAATAAGCAAAACATACCTGGTCCCCACAATGTAGAAACTCAGCCTTCTGCAAAAATACCTCAATTATTTTTGCAATTTTTAACAGTTTCTCAACAGCAGGTGTATAGTCTCTTCATGTTCTCCTGCTCAGGCTCTCTCCTCACTGGATGTTCCCTGAATGGCTGATTGACACCAGTATCTTTCCAATACTCTTATCAGCCCTCTGCAGAGATGGTCAATGTCTAATCAAGGGAGCAGATTCCTTGCGCCGCCAGAGCTGCAATGCCTCAACCAAGGGGGAAAAAAATCACTGTTACCTAAGGAAATAACCAATGTAAGACTGATACAAGAACTAAGTTGTCAAAGTATATGAAATACTTACATTTTATTGGCATAAACTCACTAATTAAATATGGTGTCTGCATTTGTAGGACTGAGAATTAGTTCCAAATTCAGAAATTCAAGAGAGATGAGGTAGAATGATATGAAAGAAGTCATAGAATCATAAAAAAAATTAGTTTAGTTAGTGTTGATAAAATAAAATATATATTTGTAATGCTCTCCAAAAGGAAAAGGTCTTTAAGTGAGCTGGGTCTTTGTGAGGCTCTTAGGGAGAATGAAAATATGTTTGTAAGATTTGTAGTTTGAGATTACTGGGGACTCTGAGGAGCAGGAGAGAATGTGGGCATATGGGATGAAGCAAAAGACCTTAAATGGTAAACAAGAACTTATTAAGTACCTGCTGTGATGCATTAGTTGGAAAATTAGCTCTATTGGTTATGGCATAATGCTAATGAGCCCAAGTTTGAGTGTTCCCTATTGACTTCGGGGTCAGTTAGGTGGGCTCTTTAGTGGCCTCTGATTACAAGAAAGGCTTGGCAAGCTCTTTATATGTGCTGCTCAGGCTTAGGACACAGAGCAAGCGTGGCAATTCTATCTACTCATTGCGGGGTTGCACACTCACAAACCATATGTGTTTTGAGGCCTATCACAGCAACATCGGGATATATATCTACATGTAAAGTCATTAGTAAAAGTAAAACTTCTCTTAATAGTTGTTTTATTTATATTTTTCTTTGATGTTAGTATTGGAGAATGCTGTGGTAAGGTTTCAATAAGGCATTTTGGTATGTATAAGAAGTCATACAAATATTCATATACTTTAAGAATCTCTCTTCTGAAAATTTAGCGTGGAAAATAATTCGATAACTAAAAAAAGTTATATATATGAATTTATTGTGGAGTTGTTTATGCCAGGCAAAAATTGAATGCAAGGTAAATGAAATGTCAAATTGTAGAAGAATGGCTTTTTCAGTTTTAGAACATTACTGTATAGAACATTAAGCATGAATAAAATAAAATATAATTATGGCAATTGAAGGAGAATATGGGAAAAACTTATGACACAATGCTAGAAGAAAAAAGCAGCATAAAATGTTAAGTATATTATGAATACAACTTTTGAATATTTTAATATGAATACGACTGTTTGAATACACATACACACACACACACACAGAAACAAAAACAAAAAAAAAAAAAGGAAGAACCTAGCTGAGAAACAGTTGAGTTCAAGTGGTGGCAGGCAGTGTAATTCTGTAGTTTAGTGCTCAAATATGTAGGTGCTGCAGCCCATTATTTTGAATTTTAGCTCCGTTTACTAGCTATGTAACCACTGGTAATTATTTCAACATTCTGTACCTCAGTTTGCTCATCTAGAATTCTGGAATGATAAGGATTATTAATTCTAAGGAATTATTCTGTTATTCTCATTCTAATAATAAAGATTATTAATTATCCCCATGAGGTTATGCTAGCCTCAAAAGAATGTTTGACTACCGGATGTCATTATTAATGCAAGAGTCCCAATCATATACTGGTACTTATATGTATTTGTCATTATCAGAGCAATGAATAACAGTAATTATTATTTTTGCCATTCATAATTTTGTATTCTTCCAGTTTTCATTTTTTAATTTTTTTTTAAGATTCATTTTTTAATTTTAATAATGATAGCAGCAAATATTTAAATGCTTCTCCTTTGTCAGGAGGAGACCAAAAGCGTGCACTTTAGAATCAGGCAGACTTGGGTTTGAAATCAGCTCTGTAATATACTAGGTTACTAGTTAAATGCTCTGTAATTTGAGGGTTTTGTAATGTAAAAAGATTTAACAAACTTTCCAGGAATTCCACAAGACAGTGAGGTATAAGATAAACCTCATATATCACAGTTGAGGATTTAGATTTAGAGAGCGGCATTGCCAGCAAGAGACTGAGTCAAGGGTTTAATTTCTGTTTGACCTCAGAGACTATGTTCATAACCGATAACAGTATACTATAGATATTCCCACTTATAAATAATCATTGCTATAGCCACATCAATTTGAGGAAAAAATACTAGTAAAGTGAGAGATGGAATTACATCCTCCTTGAATCCTGGCCTATGGATGGGAGGTTGCTGTCGGGGGATGAGGGGAGGGAAAATGCCTGGAGTTTTCACAATTTCCATCCACTGTTCATTCTCACCCAGGGCCCCAGGCTTAAGTGTCAGGAGACTTCCTGGCCCTGGCCTCGGCATAGCTGCCACAGGACTCCTCACCTCACCCTGTTCTCTCTGTTATTTGCCTTCCTCTCTTCTCTCCACATATGGCCATATGAGATCTCTGAAATATATTGCTATTGAATGACAGAAATGCTCAGTTGTCCCCTCTGGAGCCTGGGACTAGGGGGCTGCTCCTGCAGCTTGAAACTCTTCACCTCACCCTCTGGGATATAAGTCTCCCAAGGGTCTGGGAGTTAGGAAAAAGGGCTGCTTGAAGATACTCCATTAGTAACTGGTGTGATGGCCAAAAGGAGAGACAATTTCACATCTGTCTCTTCAAGTTGACTTTGTGTAAGAAAGTGATAAAATAAATAGCAGCCCTTTGTAATGTAGCATAAAAAGACACATGACATTTAAATCAAAATGTTATTAATATCTTAGCTTGTTTCAATAAATGTTAAGCAGAAGCATATTTATTCAAATATTTTCTCATCTCATATATTTTGAATCCACAGTCAAATGTTTTCCTTTTATATTCACACTCCCATACCTTTTTCCATTTGGAATCACATCAATCAGTTTTACAGCTGAAGGCAGTGACGTGCTGACAGAAGGTGAATGCAACACGATCTGGTTTCTGATTAAATTTGCTATTTGCTGCTCTAAAAATTTGGGGAAATTATTTTCTTTTAAAACTGGGAGTGAAAACTTCATAAAGATTAACCTCAGTTAATAATGTGGAGACCTGGGATGCCAGAGGTATATATTTCTTAGATCCTGACATCTTAGCTTACTTAACAAGGAACCAGTTTTCTTCTTTGAGGATGTGAGTCTATCCTTGATGTTTGTGAATCTGTTTGTTTTTTTTTCATTTTTTTTAAGATTTTATTTATTTATTTGACAGAGAGAAAGAGAGAGAGCACAAGCAGGGGAGCCACAGAGGGAGTAGGGTCCCCAACAAGCAGAGAACCCAATGTGAGGCTTGATTCCAGGACCCTGGGATCATGACCTGAGCTGAAGGCAGAGGCTTGAGGACTGAACCACCCAGGCACCCCTGTGAACCTATTTTCAGAACTTCCTTTCTTCTTATGGTTTCACGAACCAAAATGTAAGATTTTCCTTTTTTCCTCTCCTCCATGAGAGGTGTACCCCCCTTTCCTTTTCTTCCAATAACTTTCCCTTCTATTTCTTAATTCTTTGGCTCTTGCCTCTGTTTCTAGATTTTATTTCCTTCACTGTAGAGTCAATATTATAAAAAATTTCATTTCTATCTCTGAATTCTTCCTTGAAGGACAGTGTTAAATCTCTAAATACCAACTATCTACTACTTTGAGTACCTTACTGCTGACTGACACTTAACATTGTTAAGACAGAATTCATTAATTTCTCTTCATATCAGCTTTCTTGATGATTTTACATCATCACAGTTCCATACATAGATGTGAAATCTATATTCCTTCTAGGTTTACACTTCTTATTTTTCCTCATTCAGTTCAATACATTATTGACTCCTATTTTTTGTCTGTTTATAATGCCTTTGAAGTTTCTTTTTCCTAGAATAGTTGGAGAATTGCATATAGAATCTGGACATATTAACATCCCAAACTTATGCTTAAACAATGTGATAGGCAGCCTCCAAGTGGGCTCCCAATGCTTTCCACATCTTATATCCACGTCCTTGTGTAATTTGTTCCCACTAAGTTTGAGTGGTAAATAGAACTCAGCAGAACTGATAGTATGTCACCCCAAGATTCTGTTATAAAAGACACTTCAGTTTCCATCTTGGCCTTGCCTTCTCTCATGCCCTTTTCCTTTGGTTCATGTCTGCCATGAGAAAACTAGCCCCACAATGAAATCATTGTGGCCAGGAACTGAGACCATTGTGCATAAACCAGTGAGAAACTTAAGCCCACTGACAGCAGTCAAATGAGTGAGTTTGGTCGTAGATCCCTCAATCTCACTGAAGCCTTTCGGTAACTATAGCCCTAGAAGATAGCTTGTTTGCAGCCTTAGATGAAACTCACCATCGGTTACATGTAGCTAAGCTTCTTCCAAATTCCTGACCTAAAGAAATTGTGTGAGATAATAAATGTTGGTTTAAGCTGAGTTTGGGGGTTAAATTGTCATGGATCAATAGGTAACTAATAAATGACTTTTGAATATAAAAATAGTATTTATATGATTATATTGTCTTGGAAAAAATCAAAGTAGGGAGAGGAGTCCCGCATAACACTGTTGGTGTCAGACAGCCCTGGGGAGAGGAGTCTGACCCTTTTGTGGAGAGAGTGCTCAGTGGCCCCTGAAGACATGAACAATCTCTACCCATGAGATACCATCAGAAACAAAGGATTGAGTCAGAAGAGAATTTAAAAGTTATCTAATTTTACCCAAAGCACCCATCTCCTCTTAGTCTTTTAAAAAGAGACTGAAAGGATCTGGGGCACCTGAGTGGCTCAGTGGGTTAAGCCTCTGCTTCGGCTCAGGTCATGATCTCATGGTCCTGAGATTGAGCCCCACATCGGGCTTTCTGCTCCGTGGGGAGCCTGCTTCCCCCTCTCTCTCTACCTGCCTCTCTGCCTACTTGTGATCTCTCTCTGTGTGTGCCAATAAATAAATAAAATCTTAAAAAAAAAAAGAGAGAGAGAGAGAGAGACTGAAAGGATCTAAAGGAAGAAAATAGATTCACCCAGGATGTTTGAAAGTTATATGGTAGCCATGCTGAGAACTCAAGTGACAGCTCAAGCTCTGATGAGAATGAGAAAAAAGCTTTTTAATCACAATTATAAAATGTTAATTGACAAGCCTGTGCACATCAGAATGATACATCTGGCAAAGCTACTAGCATACTGTGTAGCATAGCTGGTGTACGGAATGTTTTTTTCTTATAAAACAAAGTATTCTTACGGTGTTTCATGTTCAAGAAGATATTCATCAGAGTCCAAGAGTGTGCAAGACTTCCAATCTCTGAGAATAAAAGTGGTCAACAAGGCACTTTATCTCAAGCATTAGTAGTAATGGTGAAAGTGTAATTGCAGAAAGATGTACACCCATGTAAAATAAAATGAAGGTAAAACTGAAACAATATATATGGCCAGTCAATTCATTATTTTGGTTGATCTTCAGGTATAGACCATTGATTTCTTGTGATCTTATGAAAAAATAAGATGGACATTTTGACACATTTATTTGCTAAAACAATAAGTAGAACAGAGTGAGAAATCATTTAAAATTAAATAATATTGAAAAATATAGACTAAATATAGATCATTAAAACTTTTTTAAAAGATTTTATTTATTAATTTGACAGACAGAGATTACAAGTAGGCAGGGAGGCAGGCAGAGAGAGAGGCGGAAGCAGGCTCCCTGTTGAGCGGAGAGCCTGATCTGGGGCTTAGTTCCAGGACCCTGAGATCATGACCTGAGCATGATCATGATCATGATCTAAAGTAGAGGCTTAACTCACTGAGCCACCCAGGTGCCCCTCATTAAAATTTTTTACAGTATGTTTGCTGTAATCATTAGAAAGGCACAGGATGATGGATTCTTGTAACTGGGATAAATAATATGATTGGTTCTGTTATATACATTTTACCCTTCTATTTTCTCTCTTGGCTACTGTGATATTAATGTATTTGAACTTATTCTACTCAGGAGTATACAATTTTTTTTTTTAATGTTTTGAATACTTCAAAGAAACAGGGTTCATTATAGAACCCTTAAAAGTGTTTTAAAAGAAAGGTTCCAAGTCATAATTATCACATGGAAAAAAATCATTAAAAGGCATAGATTTTTTTTTATAATTTTTTTTTAGATTTTTATTTATTTATTTGACAGACAGAAATTACAGGTAGGCAGAGAGGCAGGTAGAGAGAAGGCATAGATTTTTATGAAGCCACAACTACTATGTATAGTCACAGTAACTTGAATTATTCATTTTCTCTTGAGGATATATGTTGATGGATGGAAAGACAAATATGATCCGTAGGTAAGAAGGTGAGGCCTTGGCCTCTAGTTTGTAAGACAGTATTAACTAATGAGATATCAACCACTCCTTGAGAAAGGCTCAAACAGATTCATCAAAACAGAAAAGTCTCAATCACCACAACTCAAAGGATATGAAAAGTTATATTGCATCTGACAAGAGGGTTATGGTTTTGATTCAAGGCACATCTGATTAGTACATTTAACAAGACCCCTCCACTGGCTCTAGAAACCTGGGAGGGGAGTGTAATGTGTAATAAATTCACTTAAATGCCTCAGTATATTTTTTCTACTGGGAAATTGTGTTAAGCAAAGAAGACAACTAAATTTCAGATTTGTCAAGTGTGTGGAGAAACTGCTTTAGTCAATATGGCAGAAGGGTCATTGTGTAAAGGTTGATAATTTTGTTTTATATTTGAAGTTTTTGGAAGCATTTTGTAATATTTTCTGGGTGAGGATTCATGTCCATTATTAACAAGAGCTGAAATTTTAACTCTTTGGTAAAATTAAAGTTATCAATAGCCAGATTAAAGGAAATAGGAGAAGAGTAGAATTTTAAAATGTATAGGAAATGAAGATACAAATGGGACTTTTTTTTTTTTTTTTACTTTATTTAAGCTTTATTTAAACATA
>ML106237.1:0-27739 GCA_003697995.1 Taxidea taxus jeffersonii | reverse complement strand
ACATTAAGAGTCTCTTTTGGTTTTTCTCCCTCCCGATCCCATCATCTACTGTTGGTGGGAATGCAAGCTGGTGCAACCACTCTGGAAAACAGCATGGAGGTTCCTCAAAAAATTGAAAATAGAGCTACCTTATGACCCAGCAATTGCACTACTGGGTATCTATCCTAAAGATACAAACGTAGGGATCCAAAGGGGCACGTGCACCCGAATGTTTATAGCAGCAATGTCCACAATAGCCAAGTTATGGAAAGAACCTAGATGTCCATCAACAGATGAATGGATAAAGAAGATGTGGTATATATATACAATGGAATACTGTTCAGCCATCAAAAGAAATGAAATCTTACCATTTGCGACGACATGGATGGAACTAGAGCATATTATGCTTAGCGAAATAAGTCAACTGGAGAAAGACAACTATCACATGATCTCCCTGATATGAGGAAGTGGAGATGCAACGGGGGTGGGAGTTAAGGTGGTAGGAAAAGTAAAAATGAAACAAATGGGACTTTTTGGTACAGGTTGATATTTGAAGGTTTTAGATGTTACACCAGTCATACCTTCAGTGTTCTTTTTTATAAAAATATGTAATAAAATCATCCTACTTAATTTATTACCTGATTATGGAAGCCATATTTAGTCCTGAATTTGTTTATGTTTATGGGGGCACATTTTAAAATTTTAAAGAACTATTTTTCTTCTCAATTTTTAAAATTTGAATTTCTATATTAAACTAGAAAATAGCATATATACTATTGTTTGTTATATATATTTATATGCTATATTTTAGAAAAATCAATCATCAAACTAAAATATTTAATTGGGATGGTTGATAAGATTTTACTCACAGGATTTCATTCTCTAAGTTGAAGCACTGGGGAAATGCAATATTATCCTAAGTTGATTTTATTTTTCTTAGTAAAAACTTTCACTCTCCCTCCAAAATGGGATTCTATTGTTGTCTGGCATCCCCCTCAGTTTCTGCAATACTAGTTGGTATAACCACATCCCAGAATAGTTGTGCTGAATTGCCCAGGAGAATCAAATTGAAAGTTGTTTGAAGGTAAATCAATTTCAGAATTCAAAACCATGCCAGCTCTACTTTCAGCACCCCAAATTTGTTTTTAAAAAACTAATCTGGGGGCGCCTGGGTGGCTCAGTGGGTTAAAGCTGCTGCCCTCGGCTTGGGTCATGATCCCAGGGTCCTGGGATCGAGCCCTGCATTGGGCTCTCTGCTCTGTGGACAGCCTGCTTCCTCCTCTCTCTCTCTGCCTCTCTGCCTACTTGTGATCTCTGTCTATCAAATAAATAAGTAAAATCTTTAAAAAAATTAAAAAAAATTAAAAACTAATCTGCAGGTGAAAATCTTGAATTAAAAAGGCACATATGGTTGGGATTGTCTTTCATTGTATTCAGTGATAATTTTAACAATAATTACATGAGTGGTTATAAACATTGTTTTCAAAAAAGTAAAGAAAAAGGAAATGAGGGTAAATGATGACTTACTTTATTTAAAAAAAAATGAAAACTTTCTACTAAGTTGTGACTGAAAAAAGCAGTTTTACCCTTTTCCACTGAAGTCCATAAACTGAATTATAAGAAATTAACTGCATATGTTCTAGAAATGCTGTTGGATCTTCTCCTGGCATCTTCAAATGGTAACATTAATAATTTCCTCTGAAATACAGGTACATCTAATTAGAAATTAATAAAAATGATTAGCTTCTGCATTTCTTCAGCCACTGGATCACCTTAAAAGATGTCAATGGAGGGGCACCTGGGTGGCTCAGTGGGTTAAAGCCTCTGCCTTAGGCTCAGGTCATGATCCCAGGGTCCTGGGATCCAGCCCTGCATCACTGGGCTCTCTGCTCAGCAGGGAGCCTGCTTCCCCCTCTACTTCTCTGCCTGCCTCTCTGCCTACTTGTGATCTCTATCTGTCAAATAAATAAATCTTTAAAAAAAAAAAGATGTCATTGGAAAGCTCCAGGAGACTGTCTTAAGTAAGATTCTTGTTTGAAGTTAAAAATATGCAGAAAATTAAAAACTAGCAATTTACTAATCTAAAATATTGTTGTCTTTGTGGTATAATAGCATTGATAATGTTTATAAGTTTACTTCATTTTATGCAAGAGACATATACATGCAATAACGTATACTTGTTACCAGAAGTAAAATTTGTTATTCTATAATGTAAGAGTATATTGACCCATATGTTTCTTTGGAGATGTACACATAGACCAAATGAGCCCAAGTCATTTTCTGTGTGTCAAGGTAGGTAATTTCAGCTGGTAAATTAATGGATACATACCCTAGAATAGTGGTTCTCAAAGTTTGGTCTGTGTATCAAGTGCATAAGCAGCACCTGAAACTTGTTAACAAATGCAAATTTATAGGTCCCACCCCAGATCTCCTGAATTAGAAACTCACTGGATCTGGGCCAGCAATCTGGGTTTTAGCCAGCCCTCCAAATGATTCTGGTCTGTGCTCAATATAGAGAAACATTGTCCTAAATCAACAAGGGGAAGAGGGACCCACTACAAAAGATGGCATTCTCACCCTTTTCAAATGTTAAATGTTGAAGAATCTTTCCACAAAACCCAAATTGTTTAAGACTCTTAAAGCAAAGATTATAACAGCTTTTGTTTTCAGGCTCAGTGAACTAAATTCAAATCTTGAATTTCAAAACTCAGGCGCAAAAAGCCAGTCATTGAAGATTCTCCAAGGAATTGAAAAAAACCACAGGGTGTATGATTTGGTCTCAGTAGCAAATTATGGGGATTAATTCTTTATATTGTTCATATGTGGACATGTTTTATCAACTTTCAATTCTAAAGCAAAATGAGGCATTGGCTATTGTAGAATTTCCCACACAACTATGAAATATATATCAGTGACCAGATGAGATCGGGCGCGTTCAGGGTGGTATGGCTGTAAACCGAAATATATATCAGTAATACCACTTCAAAGACTTTTCTTGTTTGAATGCTCTGAAAAATTGTTAGAACATAGGAATTAGGGAATTAAAGAATAGGAATTAGGAATTCCTAATGTCTGAACACAGTTTGAGGTTCTGTTAATTTGGGGGGCTCTTTAACTCCAACGGATAATTGAATAGAAGATAAAAATGCATAGGACTTTTAGGTCAGAGCCATGACTCCAATTGTCTTATTTAATGATCCAGCGTATCCTTTATGGTTCAAAATGGATTACTCACCTTGCATCTGTCTTTGTTTTTTGTTGTTGCTACATTTTGTGTGTGTGTGTCTGTGTTTTGGGGTGGGCAAGGAAGGAGGAGTTTAAACCCATTTTTTGTGCATATATGGAAAACTAAAAGTGTTAACAATTTATAATATTTTGAGTATTCACTTCTATCCATATTTGTATTATGATACTTCATTAATATGGAAGCTTGTTTTTAAAATTTTTTAAAATATAGATTTTTTTTCCAACTGAATTTCTTCCTTTAATTTGTATTTGACAGCTGTCAAAGTAAATTTCATTATTTGCATATTTTTTAATCTATAGATCATTATTTCTACAGATTTAGTATTTTGTTTTCTGATAAATTATTATTGAGAAAGTGATTCTCACATGAAATAGATATATTTATACATATAGATAGATAAAGCTATGTATCACCAACTTTTTCTTCAGAAATCTGGTATAGTGGTATACAGCATATATGTATATCCATATATATGTGCATTTACTGTATACATTTATATGACAAAATATTTAAAATAGATATATAATTTTACATATATGTAATTAAGTTAGAATGAAAAATGAGAATGTTTGTCACCAACTTCTACAAAATGTAATGTGTTTTCTTCTGAAAAATCTTTAAACAAAAACTATTTTAAACTATTAACTGAATCTATTTTTACTTACAAACAACATTAAAGCAATTTGTTAAATAAAAATATTTAACTCCCACCTAAAATTATTTATTACACAGCAAATCATTAATTAGCTTACTTCAAGATAGGGGCCTGGTGGTAAGCAACTGTAACCACTCATGAGGCAACAAACTATTACTAAGAATGTCCTTCAATATCACCTAAGGAGTTTAAATACACTCAGGTACCTGTAGTCTGTTCTAGAGCTCCCCCTAAAATAATTTTCAAGACACAAAGCCCAGGACTTTTTGTTTTAATGCATCATAAGAAATTTTCATTTTAAAACAAATAAAAGGGGGTGCTCCTGGGTGGCTCAGTGGGTTAAGTGTCTGCCTCTAGATTTCCGCTCAGGTCATGATCTCAGGGTCCTGGGATCAAGCCCACTATAAAGCTCCCTGCTCAGAATGTATCTGCTTCTACTTCTCCCTCTGCACTTTGCTCTGTGCACTTTCTTTTTCTTGCTCTCTCTCTCTCTCTCTCAAATAAATAAATAAATAAATAAAATATTTAAATAAAAAATATAAAACAAATAAATGGGCAATATATGATCCACTGGAAATTGGAGTAAAGAATCTAGTTATATGTTGCCATTTGCAATGTTTTGCTTTTCTGGGCTTAACTGGAAGGACTCTCACAACTAGTATTTTGGTTTCCTTAGCTCATTCTCCAGATATTCAATCCATTATGCTTTCTGATTCCCAGGTATCCCCAGAACATCAGATGGTTGTCCTTTTCCAACCTCCAGAACGTTGGCAGTTTCATTCTCTCTTGTGTTGATTCTCTTTCATATTATTTATAATTTCAGTGTCCCTCTGTGTGTGAGAAGAAACAGAAACATATGTTTAGTCTGCCACATTTCCTCAAAATTAGAATTAGCATGACTGATCCACATTTTCTTTTTTGGGGGTGAAAAGCTTTTCTTCTAGTGGGAGCTTGATTATAATTTTGCTTTTGTTCTAATTGACTAGGTCATGTAACAAAGGGCACAAATTATTTACAGTTTAGACTCATTTTGTTCATCTTCTATACATAGTTTACTTTCCATTGGTTTTAATCTTTTGTTTTTTGTGTTCAAAGAAGGGTTTTCAGTTGTTCTCAAGTTTCCCTCCATCCTCTGGATTGTATGTCTTGTCAGTCCCACCTCTTGCTGCCTACAATGTAAACATTACTTCTGCTCTTTCTGGTCTCCCATATTCTGCCCCATCTCTCACCCAGCACTCAATATTCCCCAGTCTATTTTTAAGATATTCTACCCACAAGTTACTAGAAATTACATGGTCTTTTAACATTTAAGTTGGTGATTCAAAGCTAATATTCTTCAGAATCCTATGACATATAGGTTCCAGAGGTATGCCTCTCTTCCAGGTAATACTTTTTGTTTTTGTCTTCTTTTCCTCAAGTACATGCATTTGGTTCTTTCTATTCATTATTATTAAAGAAGAGATCACCTTAACAGCCATTTACCAACAGATAAGATGACTAACCTTGGCAATATTCATAATAATCTTTCATATCTATCTACTTCCCTTCCCAAGTCCTTAAAGGTCAGATTGCCCCGTGTACTTCTTAGTCCAATATACATGATCAAATAGGAAAACAATTAGTGTATATTTTTGGTTTGTTCATTTAAAATGCAATGAAAAACAAGCAAAAGAACACAAAAAATAATAAAAATAGATAAAAACCATAGCCTAGTTTTCTGAAAGTTTGAAGTTTTGGTTAATATGGGAAACTCTATCTGAGTCCCTTTTATCTTTTCCTCTATCAATACTACTTCAACTATTGAGATTATATCCCCTAAGCTACAATGTAAATCATGTGTGTGTGTGTGTGTGTGTGTGTGTGTGTGTGTGTGTGTGTGGTCTCATGAGAATCACTGCATTCAAACTGATATGAGGATATTAATGGATATTTTGAGTAGCACATTGGCCACAGAGCTCAGAGGACTAATTCACAGGCTTTTGATTAATAGAATCCCTGGTTCTTTCAACCAGAGTGAACCAGAGCGAGGTTCTATTTTGGTGGGGCTGGAAGAGTAGGGTGGTAGGAAATAGGATGTTTTTCCTATCTTTTGAACTATACTTCTAGTATCAAAATGTGTTAACTCTGAATAGTCACTCAACTTAAATCTACAGTTCTTCTGGTTAAGAAATTTTGTTTCTTTCAGAAATAGATTAACTATTGCTTTAGAAGTTAACCATTTTGTGAAGTTTTAATCTTTAATTAGGAGGAATTTGGAATTGGTTATATGAGGGGAATAGACATCTTTTTTGTAAAGCTCTATGTTAGTGTATATAATAAAAGCCACAGAAACATGCTATGAGTTAATCATCGTTCAAAAATCCAACATTTCTATTTATGGGTAATCTTTTTTTGTGGGTGTGCATGGCATTTGAGATTGTATTGCCTCAAATGTTAGAGTGGCCAAGTATCTTAAATAGGATTGACGTTATCATTGTAGTGAAAAATGGGATCTGAATATTGAGACACTTGTTAAGAAAGTTGCATTTTTATAGGACAAAATAGAGATAACTTTTTTATTTTTTAATTTTAAAAATTGTTTTAAGATTTTATTTTTTTGAGAGAGAGCGAGTGAGAAAGAGAAAGAGAGAAAGAGAGTGAGAGCATGAGCTGGAGGGAGGGGGGTAGGCAGAAGGAGAAGCCAAGTCCCTGCTGAAAAGGAGCCCGGGGAGGGCTCAATCCCAGGATCCTGGGATCATGACCTGAGCTGAAGGCAGATGCTTAACCGACTGAGCCACCCAGGTGTCTCAGAAATAATTTTTTTAAAGACAAGTTTTTCCAAATTGGACATATACTTTAAGGTTTGAATCTTTTCATTGGCTAGTCCTTCCTTTTAGAGCAGGATATTGTACTTAGAAAACTGAGGGGAATAGCATATTCTTGGGCCCTTGATGACTTTCTGGCTTTTTAAGTTCCTCAAATAAATCACATGTGTCCCTGCCAGGGTCTTTGGGCTTACTGTTTTTTCTGACTGGTATGCTATTTCTCTAGGTATCACTTCCCTCATTATCTTACTTCCTACAAATTTATGTCAAAATATAAATTATTCTGAGAGGCTTTCATGGATTATCATATATAAAAGTGTATTTTCGCAAATACTAACTCACTTTCATTATTTTTTTTCTTTTTAGTATTTGTCCTTTCTTAAATTATATCATGTTACTATTATTAATCTTTCCACTATAATATACCTTTCACAAGGATGATATTCCTTGCTCTAGAATACTGCTAGCCTGTTACTTATGATAGAAAACACACAGTAGGTACCAAATATTTATAACATGAATTAATGAATCAGTGAATCAATAGAATAACTGAATGATTCTCATTTATGGCTCTTACTTAAGTGGCCTGCATAATTATGGTACTGTCCTCCCAGAGCACAGAAAACAGGTCCAGGATACAATGTCATCTAGTTAATAGGGTAGAGAACATGGGTGAACAGAGCTATGTACTCACAGTCCAATTTATAAATAGGTTGTATTGAAAATATTAATTTTGCTGACAGCATATTTTTTGATAGTGAAACAGTGCAACAATAAAGATTTGTTTCCCAACTGACTTATAAGAGCTTAACTCATATTATAGCTGAATTATAATATTAGTTTCCCATTTTTTTCTTACTGTTGCTATGGAGAATGTTTCATCCAAGATCTCAGACCCTCTATAAACATATGTCCACTTCAGTGGACTGTGGCCAGGATAGTTCTAAATTATGTATTAGACCAATCCAGAAATGTGAGGATCAAGGCCTTCCAAATGTTCATATTTATGTGCATGAGTAAAAATTACTGAAACTGGAATATGTCACTAGAAGAAATAGTTTGGCATAATTGCAATTTGAGACCAGTATAAAACAAGCACTTGGAGTTTTATGAAAGAAAGCCATGGAATTTTTAGTCTCCTTCATTTCAATAGCCCAAGAGATCTTGTTTCACTCCAGACATCCTTTTTCTTTGGCTCCGGGTCTCCGCTGCCCAGAACACTTATATCAGCCTCCTACTTTCATTCTTGCAAATGTTTTGAACTTCTTCACTGATCCTGTGTCCTCAACTTGAGGCTTATGTTCAAACAAATTTAGAATCAAAATGGCTCCTTAGTGTTTCTGCTTCTCATTGCCTGAGATACGTCCATGCTTTGATTTCTCAGAACCCAAACCCTGACAGTTGCTGACATTGTGAGTATTTTGTTTCATCCCATGTGGCTGAAATTGGAGCACCCAGAAGTATAGTCAAAAGCATTGAAATTATATAAAGCAGTCTGTATACCTGGTTGGATATTCTTATAATATTGTCTTTACAAATAACAGGCATGCCAGCCAGTATTCATTTATTTCAACTCTTCTATGATTCTGTGGTGATTATTTTCTGTGTGATTTGTCTTTTAGCTCCAAAAGATAATATTCTCATTTAATGCTATTTTGCTGGTTGAGGGGAGAAAATTTGTCCTTCTCTTAAACCAACTACTAAGGGAATTCCTTAATCCCTTTCTCTAACTAGTTCATTCCATCTGTGCTAGGAGCAGAGTTCATATTGCTGTGGATATAGCAAGAAAGGATTTTGATTATGGTGATTTAAGGATATTCCATCCATATACAGTTTTCATAGCTTGGGAAATTATTGAATTTCTAAATTGATACCATATTCTTTTTCTTTCTCATTAGTTATTCACTGGTTCAGTTATCTACTGTCACCATAATGCTCCATAAGAAACAACTACACAAACTCAGTAGCATATATAGCAACAAGCATACATCCCTCACATCGCTAAGATGGTCAGGTTAGAAAACAGCTTATCTTGGCTGAGCTTTGTCATAGGTGGCATCAGTTGGCTGTCAGACAATCTAGGTCGACCTTGATTGAGTTTGCTCATACTTTTGTAGGTCAGGTCATTCTTAAGTCTGTGGATTGGCTCTGATCAACCTGTTTCTTTTCTTTTTCTTTCTTTTTTTAAAAAAAAAAATATATATATATATTTTATTTACTTGAGAGAGAGAACACGAGAGAGCACAGGAAGAGGGAGCATGGTGACAAAAGAGAAGCAGACTCACTACTGAGGGGAGAGCCCAATGTGGGGCTAGATCCCAGGCCCCTGGGATTGTGACCTGGGGTAAAGGCAGACACTTAATGAACCAGCCACCTCTGATCAACTTGGTTAGACCAGACTTATGTTTTTGTTTGTTTGCTTGTTTATTTGTTTGTTTCTGGCAAAGACAGATAAGAAAAGAAAATATCTCCACAGTTCAAGCTCAGTCCATGCCTCTGCTTATATTGTTTATATTAAAATCATGCCGCACAAAGCAAACAACATGGCCATTCAAGGGCTGAGTGAGAGGACATTACAAAGTTACATGACAAAATCCCTGGGTACAGGAAGGGTCAAGAGTCAAAGCCATGAATGCATTAAATTACCACATTCACTGTACACATGGGAGGAAGATATCTAAGGAGAAGGACATTGCAAGTTCAAATAGTTAAAACATTCAGAAAAATATATTGTAATATTAACTCTTGGAAGTCTTCTTCTAAGCCTGAATTCAAAACTGCTGGTTCAGTTGATGTAGAGGCATAGCTGAGGGAAAATTGCCACTCTCACTAGCTTTCTATTAGGAAATCAAGATTACCTAAGTTTTTATGTTAGTTCTGTTTTCAGAACAAAGTATAGATCCTCCTCAATTTACGTTTGGGTTGTGTCCAACCAATTAATCACAAATGGAAAATAACCTAAGTCTAAAATGCATTTAATGTGTCTAACCTACCAAACATCATAGCTTAACCTTAAATGTACTCAGACTGTAATAACAATCAAGCTGGTCTTAAGGGTTAACTTGCTTCGAGTTAACACACTCCTTCATTGCTGACTTAAGGCCCTTGATATGTAACAGAACTAATTTACTTTCTTTGAGATTTGCAGACCACTGGCCTTGGGGAATAAGAACCAGAATATTCCCAGGCCACGAGGAGAGTAAGTCTGTTTGAAGCCCCCTTAGCTTTCTGATGAGCTCAAAACTCTTTAAGCAAAATGTTTCTCTTTTTTAAGATCACACAAATGACTTTACTGACCTCCTTGTGCACATCTTTGGGCCTTGCCCTCCTTTGCAGAAGGAACATATTACTCATGCACAAACCCTGAGCACCAAGGAACCAGACCTTCTTACACCATCTCTGAGAGCTGAGATAACACTGTAGCTGACATCATTGGGTTTGCACAAAATCAAGATATGTCACAGACCACTGCATTTCCTTAACTGATTAAAGCCCTTTAAAAATCTCTGGGCCAGGGACGCCTGGGTGGCTCAGAGGGTTAAGACTCTGCCTTCGGCTCAGGTCATGATCTCAGGGTCCTGGGATCGAGTCCTGCATCGAGTTCACTGCTCAGCAGGGAGCCTGCTTCCCCACCCCCTCTCTCTGCCTGCCTCTCTGCCTACTTGTGATCTCTCTCCGTGTCAAATAAATAAATAAAATCTTTAAATAAATAAATAAATAAATAAAAATCTCTGGGCCAGAAAAAAAAGGCCTTTGGACAAAAGTCAAGTCTGCCTTCTCCCCAGGTGGTTGGCCTCCTGAATAAAGCTCATATTCTTTTTTTTTTTTTTTTAAGATTATTTATTGTTTGACAGAGATCACAAGTAAGCAGAGAGGCATGCACAGAGAGAGAGGAAGAAACAAGCTCCCCGCCGAGCAGAGAGCCCGATGCGGGGCTTGATCCCAGGACCCGGGGATCAGGACCTGAGCGGAAGGCAGAGGCTTTAACCCACTGAGCCATCCAGATGCCCCAAAAGCTCATATACTTTTCCAATCAAAACTCATCTCTTAAATATTGGCCTTTCCAGTGACGGGCAGCCAAACTCGGATTTTGGTAGCACAAACACTTACATTAGCCTACTATTGGGCAAAATCACCTAACACAAAGCTTATTTTATAGTAAAGTGTTGAAAATCTCATGCAACCCACTGGGTACTGAAATGAAAGTGAGAAACAGAATGGCTGTATGGGTGCAGAAAGATTGTCAATGTATCAGTTGCTTACCCTCATGATCCCCTGGCTAACAGCTGCCCAGCATCAGAAGAGAGTATTGTACTGTATATTGTTAACCCTGGAAAAGGTCAAAATGCAAAATTTTATGTACTGTTTCTAACTGAATGCATATTGCATTTGTACTATCATAAAGCCAAAAAACCAAAAGTGAAACCATTGTAAATTGGAAATCATCTGTATGTATAGTTTGCTTTAAAAAATATTACAAACCGTCAGGGAGTCAAGATGGTGGAGAAGTAGCAGGCTGAGATGACATCAGGCAGCAGGAGATCAGCTAGATAGCCTATCAAACCATTCCGAACACCTACGAATCCAACAGGAGATCAAAGAGAAGAAGAGCAACAATTCTAGAAACAGAAAATCGACCACTTTCTAAAAGGTAGGACCAGCGGAGAAGTGAATCCAACACGATAGGAAGATAGACCCTGGGGGGAGGGGCCGGCTCCCGGCAAGTGGCGGAACAATGGAGCACAAAATCAGGACTTTTAAAAGTCTGCTCCACGGAGGGACATCGCACCAGAGGCTAAACTGGGGTGATGACCTCGTGGGGACAGCATGGACTCAGGTTCCGCGGGGTCACAGAAGGATCGGGGGTGTCTGAGTGTCACAGAGCTCACAGGTATTAGAGTGGGGAAGCCGGCTGCAGAGACAGAGCCGAGGAGTGAACTCTCAACTCAGGGTTACCTAGAGCCGTGGTCTGTGACACGGGCTGGTGCTCTGTGTGTGGGGTCCCCACAAGATACGGGGAGACTCCCCTGGGAGAGCTCAGGGATCTACGGGGTTCGGAGACTCCAGATGGGACTCTGCCAGAGACAGAGATGCTTGGTCACAGGCTGGGTGACCTTGGAGCACGGCCAGAAGCCAGTGAGATGGGACTGATTATGCACGATTTTCTCCAAGCGCGGCTGGAGGGTGGGAAGACGAGTGTGATTAAGTGCTTTTCTCTGAAGGTGCACTGAAGACTGGGGCCCCTAGCTCTCGACTCCTCGGAGCTGGAGATTGGGAGGCTGCCATTTTCATTCCCGTCCTCCGGAACTCTACGGAAAGCGTTCAGGGAAGAAAAGCTCCCGAAAGCGAACCTAAGAGGATTACTTACTCTGGTCCCTGGTAAGGGCAGTGCAATTCTGCCTGGGGCAGAGACACTTGAAAATCACTACAACAGGCCCCTCCCCCAGAAGATCAACAAGAAATCCAGCCAAGACCAAGTTCACTTAACAAGGAGAACAGTGGAATTCCAGAGGAGGAGAAAGCAAAGCATGGAATTCTTGGCTTTCTCCCCATGAATCTTTAGTCTTGAAAAGTTAATTAACTTTAATTTTTTTTTCTCTTCTGCTAATTTTTTTAACTTTTACCCTTTCCTCTTTTAATGTTTTTTAACTAGTTTATCTTAATAAATTTCTGAAAAAAAATCTTTTTTGAAACTTTATTATCATAGTCATATTCTATCCTTCACTGTATCTAACTTTAATCTTTGTATACACATAGGATTTTTTTTCTTCTTAAAAATTTGGGGTACAAATTCTTCTGATAGATCAAAATAAACCCCAAATTTAGTACTGGGCTTGAACTAGTCTCCAGCCCAAGGAAGTTCTCTCCACTTTCTTTCTTTTTTTTTTTTTTTTAATTATTTTATTCTCCCTACCAACTTAACTTATCAACTCCTTTGTTAGGAAAAAAAAAATTTTTTTTTCATCTTTATAGTCATATTACATCCCTTCATTGTGTTTACCCTTATATATATTTTTCATTCTTTAAAATTTTGGGAGGTAGTTTCTTCTAAGAGACCAAAATACTCCCAAAATTAAGTGGGTGACCCTGTTCTAGTCACCAGTCTAATACATATATATATATTTTCTTTTTTTATATTTTTTCTTTATTTGTGTTCTCTTTTTTTTTTTTCTCTCTTTTCTGAAATTCTTTTTACTCCCTTTCTCCCACCCCCCACCACGATTTGGGGTCTCTTCTAATTTGGTTAAAGCACATCTTCCTGGGGTCTTTGCCACCCTTTTAGTATTACATTTGTTCCTTCATATATTCTTATCTGGACAAAATGACAAGGCGGAAAAACTCACCACAAAAAAAAGAACAGGAGGCAGTATCTAACGCTAGAGACCTAATCAATACAGATATTGGTAATATGTCAGATCTGAAATTCAGGACGACGATTCTCAGGGTTCTAGCTGGGCTCGAAAAAGGCATTGAAGATATTAGAGAAACCCTGTTGAGAGAAATAAAAGCCCTTTCTGGAGAAATAAAAGAACTAAAGTCTAATCAAGTTGAAATCAAAAAAGCTATTAATGAGGTGCAATAAAAAATGGAGGCTCTTACTGCTAGGATAAATGAGGCAGAAGACAGAATTAGCGATATAGAAGACCAAATGACTATATAAGATATAGAAGACCAAATGACAGAGAATAAGGAAGCTGAGCAAAAGAGAGACAAACAACTACTAGACCACGAGGGGAGAATTTGAGAGATAAGTGATGCCATAAGATGAAACAACATTAGAATAATTTGGATTCCAGAAGAAGAAGAAAGAGAAATAGGAGCAGAAGGTATACTGGAGAGGATTATTGTAGAGAATTTCCCAAATATAGCAAGGGGAACAAGCATCAAAATCCAGGAGGTACAGAGAACACCCCTCAAAATCTATAGGAATCGGTCCACACCCCGCCATCTAATAGTAAAATTTACAAGCCTTAGCGACAAAGAGAAAATCCTGAAAGCAGCACGGGACAAGAAGTCTGTAACATACAATGGTAAAAATATTAGATTGGCAGCAGACTTATCCACAGAGACCTGGCAGGCCAGAAAGAACTGGCATGATATATTCAGAGCACTAAACGAGAAAAACATGCAGCCAAGAATACTTTATCCAGCTAGGTTATCATTGAAAATAGAAGGAGAGATAAAAAGCTTCCAGGACAAACAAAAACTGAAAGAGTTTGTAAACACCAAACCAGCTCTACAGGAAATATTGAAAGGGGTCCTCTAAGCAAAGAGAGACCCTAAAAGTATTATCAGAAAGGAACAGAGACAATATACAGTAACAGTCACCTTACAGGCAATACAATGGCACTAAATTCATATCTCTCAATAGTTACCCTGAACATAAATGGGCTAAATGCCCCAATCAAAAGACACAGGGTTTCAGAATGGATAAAAAACCAAAACCCATCAATATGCTGCCTACAAGAAACTCATCTTAGACCCAAAGACACCTCCAGATTGAAAGTGAGGGGGAGGAAAACAATTTACCATGCTAATGGACATCAGAAGAAAGCTGGGGTGGCAATCCTTATATCAGATCAATTAGATTTTAAGCCAAAGACTATACTAAGAGATGAGGAAGGACACTATATCATACTCAAAGGGTCTGTCCAACAAGAAGATCTAACAATTTTAAATATCTATGCCCCTAACATGGGAGCAGCCAACTATATAAACCAGTTAATAACAAAATCAAAGAAACACATTGACAAGAATACAATAATAGTAGGCGACGTTAACACGCCCCTCACTGAAATGGAGAGATCATCCAAGCAAAAGATCAACAAGGAAATAAACATCTTAAATGACACACTGGAACAGATGGAAATCACAGATATATTCAGAACATTCCATCCCAAAGCAATAGAATACACATTCTTCTCTAGTGCCCATGGAACATTCTCTAGAATAGATCACATCCTGGGTCATAGATCAGGTCTCAACAGGTATCAAAAGATTGGGATCATTCCCTGTATATTTTCAGAATGCTCTGAAGCTAGAACTCAATCACAAGAGGAAATTTGGAAAGAGCACAAATGCATGGAGACTCAACAGCATCCTTCTAAGGAATGAATGGGTCAACCAGGAAATTAAAGAAGAATTGAAAAAAAAATCATGGAAACAAATGATAATGAAAACACAACGGTCCAAAATCTGTGGGACACAGCAAAAGCAGTCCTGAGAGGAAAATATATAGCGATACAAGCCTATCAAGAAACAGGAAAGGTCTCAAATACACAACCTAACCCTACACCTAAAGGAGCTCGAGAAAGAACAACAAAGAAAGCCTAAACCCAGCAGGAGAAGAGAAATAATAAAGATCAAAGCAGAAATCAATGAAATAGAAACCAAAAAAGCAATAGAACAAATCAATGAAACTAGGAGCTGGTTCTTTGCAAGAATTAATAAGATTGATAAACCCCTGGCCAGACTTATCAAAAAGAAAAGAGAAAGGACCCAAATAAATAAAATCATGAATGAAAGAGGAGAGATCACAACCAACACCAAAGAAATACAAACAATCATAAGAACATATGAGCAACTCTATGCCCACAAATTTAACAATCTGGAAGAAATGGATGCTTTCCTAGAGACATATAAACTGCCAAAACTGAACCAGGAAGAAATAAAAAACCTGAATAGGCCCATAACCAGTAAGGAGATTGAAACAGTCATTCAAAATCTCCAAACAAACAAAAGCCGAGGGCCAGATGGCTTTCCAGGGGAATTCTACCAAACATTTAAAGAAGAATTCATTCCTATTCTCCTGAAACTGTTCCAAAAAATAGAAATGGAAGGAAAACTTCCAAACTCATTTTATGAGGCCAGCATCACCTTGATCCCCAAACCAGACAAGGATCCCATCAAAAAAGAGAATTACAGACCAATATCCTTGATGAACACAGATGCGAAGATTCTCACCAAAATACTAGCCAATAGGATCCAACCGTACATTAAAAGGATTATTCACCACGACCAAGTGGGATTTATTCCAGGGCAGCAGGGTTGGTTCAACATCCACAAATCAATCAATGTGATACAATACATTAACAAAAGAAAGAACAAGAACCATATGATACTCTCAATAGATGCTGAAAAAGCATTTGACAAAGTACAACATTCCTTCCTAATCAAAACTCTTCAAAGTGTAGGGATAGAAGGCACATACGTCAATATTATCAAAGCCATCTATGAAAAACCCACCGCAAGTATCATTCTCAATGGAGAAAAACTGAGAGCTTTTCGGCTAAGGTTAGGAACACGGCAGGGATGTCCGTTATCACCACTGCTATTCAACATAGTACTAGGCGCCCTAGCCTCAGCAATCAGATAACAAAAAGAAATTAAGGGCATCCAAATCGGCAAAGAAGAAGTCAAACTATCACTCTTTGCAGATGATATGATACTATATGTGGAAAACCCAAAAGGCTCCACTCCAAAACTGCTAGAGCTTGTACAGGAATTCAGTAAAGTGTCAGGATATAAAATCAATGCACAGAAATCAGTTGCATTTCTTTACACCAACAACAAGACAGAAGAAAGAGAAATTAAGGAGTCAATCTCATTTACAATTGCACCCAAAACCATAAGATACTTAGGAATAAACCTAACTGAAGAGGCAAGGAATCTATACTCAGAAAACTATAAAGTACTCATGAAAGAAATTGAGGAAGACACAAAGAAATTGAAAAATGTTCCATGCTCATGGATTGGAAGAATAAATGTGAAAATGTCTATGCTACCTAAAGCTATCTACATATTTAATGCAATGCCTATCAAAATCCCATCCAATTTTTTCAAAGAAATGGAACAAATAATCCTAAAATTTATATGGAACCAGAAAAGACCTTGAATAGCCAAAGGAATATTGAAAAACAAAACAAAACAAAACAAAAGTTGGTGGCATCACAATTCCAGACCTCAAGCTCTATTACAAAGCTGTCATCATCAAGACAGTATGGTACTGGCACAAAAACAGGCACATAGATCAATGGAACAGAATAGAGAGCCCAGAAATAGACCTTCAACTCTATGGTCAACTAATCTTCAACAAAGCAGGAAAGAACATCCAATGGAAAAAAGACAGCCTCTTCAACAAATGGTGTTGGGAAAATTGGACAGCCACATGCAGAAAAATGAAATTGGGCCTCTTCCTTACACCACACATGAAAATAGACTCAAAATGGATGAAGGACCTCAACGTGATAAAGGAATCCATCAAAATCTTTGAGGAGAACACAGGCAGCAACCTCTTCGACCTCAGCCGCAGCAACTTCTTCCTAGAAACAACACCAAAGGCAAGGGAAGCAAGGGAAAAAATGAACTATTGGGACTTCATCAAGATCAAAAGCTTTTGCCCAGCAAAGGAAACAGTCAACAACACCAAAAGACAACTGACTGAATGGGAGAAGATATTTGCAGACAACATAGCCGATAAAGGGCTAATATCCAAACTCTATAAAGTGCTTAGCAAACTCAACACCCAAAGAACAAATAATCCAATCAAGAAATGGGCAGAGGACATGAACAGACATTTCTGCAAAGAAGACATCCAAATGGCCAACAGACACATGAAAAAGTGCTCCACATCACTGAGCATCAGGGAAATACAAATCAAAACCACAATGAGATACCACCTCACACCAGTCAGAATGGCTAAAATGAACAAGTCAGGAATTGACAGATGCTGGTGAGGATGTGGAGAAAGGGGAATGCTCCTACACTGTTGGTGGGAATGCAAGCTGGTGAAACCACTCTGGGAAACAGCATGGAGATTCATCAAAAAATTGAAGATAGAGCTACCTTATGACCCAGCAATTGCACTACTGGGTATTTACCCTAAAGATACAAAAGTAGTGATCCAAAGGGGCACGTGTACCCACATGTTTATAGCAGCAATGTCCACAATAGCCAAATTATGGAAAGAACCTAGATGTCCATCAACAGAGGAATGGATAAAGAAGAAGTGGTGTATATATATACAGTGGAATACTATGTAGCCATCAAAAGAAATGAAATCTTATCATTTGCGACGACATGGATGGAACTAGAGGATATTATGCTTAGCGAAACAAGTCAACTGGAGAAAGACAACTCTCACTTGATCTCCCTGATATGAGGAAGTGGAGATGCAACGGGGGTGGGGGTTAAGGTGGTAGGAAAAGAACAAATGAAACAAGATGGGATCGGGAGGGAGACAAACCAAAAGAGACTCTTAATGTCATAAAACAAACTGAGGGGGGTGTTGGAGAGTGTGGTTGGGAAAGGCTGGTGGGGTTACATTATATGTTTAAATAAAAAAGCTTAAAGAAAATACATAAATAAATAAATAAAGACATTAAAAAATACCATAAAAAATAAAGAAATATTACAAACCTAGGGATATCTGGGTGGTTCAGTTGGTTAAGCATCTGCCTTCAGTTCTAGTCATGATCCCAGGTTCCTGGGATCAAGTCCCATGTCAGGCTCTGTGTTCAGTGGGGAGTCTGCTTCTCCCTCTCTTTATGTCCCTCCCCCTATTTGTGCATGCATGCTCTCTCGCTCTCTCTCTCTCTCTCAAATAAATAAATTAAATCTTAAAAAAAATTACAGAGCTTGACTGCTATTTAGGGTTGATGAAATGTTCCAACATTAGACAGTAGTTATGGCTGCACAGCTCAGTAAATATAATAAAAACCATTGAGTTGTATACATTATAAGGATGAATTTTAGCATAGGTAAATTAATCTTAATAAAACTTTTATTTAAAATTTGAAGAATTTTTAATATTATTATATGTATAAATAAGAAATTATACATATATATTTAATTTCCAACTTTTTTGTGACTAAATTTATAAACAATAAATGAACACAATTTATTAATTATCTTGTTCAATGTAGAATTTTAAAATGCTTTCTTAAAATTAATTTTGACATAGTTCTCAAGTAAATACAATATAAAGCCTTAAAATAAAACTAAATGAAATAATGTAAAGTCATAGAAAAACATAAAACACTATAAAAATGATCTTTTTATTTTATTAAGTAAGCAGGTATAAGTTTTTGATTTGTAAAGTATCAAATATACTATTAAAATATTTATCTATTATTTAGGCTCCCTCTCATCTCTGCCAAGTGCCATTTATGGTGAATCACTAAGAACATAACCACATTTTTAAAAGATTTCATTTTTTATTTATTTGTTAGAGAGAGAGAGAGCAAGCACAGGCAGACAGAGTGGCAGGCAGCGGCAGAGGGAGAAGCAGGCTTCCTGCGGAGCAAGGAGCCCCATGCGGGACTTGATCCCAGGACGCTGGGACCATGACCCGAGCGGAAGGCAGCTGCTTAACCAACTGAGCCACCCAGGCGTCCCGAGCTTTATGAAGTGCATATTAAATGCAAAGTATGGGTACTGGGAGAATGTTAGGAATATACTGATGAACAGGACAAGGTCTCTGCCTTCAAAACTAAAGAAAATGTTAATACTTAGACTTTAATTAAAAAGTTTTTTCTGGATTTATTTTTGTTATTTTCCTAGATTCTTTACACAATGAACCATTTAATTAGAAAAGATGTTATTTATGGGTTTTCTGACATCACATTATAAAGTAAATATCTGCATTCTTAAGTTGTGATGCTAATATTCTACCTTAAATCCCCCCCCCAAATTATTGATGTGACATTCTCATAAGGAACTTGTCATCAACACAGATAAAAGTACTTGAGCAAGCTTTCGTTACTTAAAGTTATGATTCTGAGGTATGAGTCTTCCATTAGAGAGTTCAGAAACCAAATATGCCAAATGAAATAAAGTTTTGTGTACACAAAAATCATTACTTTAAAAAATGTGTTATGAGTATAAATTAGGTTGATGATTTGACTTAGTATCTCTCTTCTCAGATGTATTTGGCAAAATTAAGGCACAAATGTGCTAGTTTGAACCCAATGCAATTGACATTTTGTAGGCCTTAAATACTGACAACTTTTTGTGGCTCAAACAAATGAAAGTGCTACTGATAAAAAGTATATTTTGAGGTACACAAAGATATGTTTGCCACTTCCTCACAAAACTGTATTCTCTTCTCTGTATTAAGAAGATGTTAAGTAAAACCCTAAATTGGTTGGCATTAAATTATATCATATTTTATTCCCTCAAAATGACTGGTTCCTGGACACTGAATCAGTATTTCTATTCTTCTGTATCTTTGTGATTTTGTTAATGTTAATGTAGAGGTACTTGAAGACAATTAACTTACCGTAATCAAAACCTGTGCCATTCTAAATGGAGTTACTGGATTACTATCTAATCAACCTTCAGATTCCTTTCAAAATTAATCTAAACCTGAAAAGAGGAAGGAGAAGCAAACAAAGTGTAGAATACTGTATTTGATATGAAGATTTATCTTGAAAAGCGTGTTTTATGGAGAATAATTAAAAAGTGCAGAGGATATCCTTGAGGTTTATCAGGCTTTGGAATAGATCATCACCAGATAAGCTGGTTTGAGGCATGAAACTTCCAGTGACTAGTATATATATCTTAATTTCTTTCTACCTTAGTTTTTTTATCTATATAATATCAATCATAATGTAATTTTCTCAGCTGCATTGTAGAGGTATTGTTGAGATTAAATATGCAATATCCATAAGCACTTCTTGCAAAATAAAAATAATCCAATAAATGTTAATAACTATTTTTATTAATTTAAAATTTCAACAATGCAATCCCCTAAAAAATGACAAAAATAATTAATGTCTCAATAGTATTTCAAAGTGGTAATTATGAAACTAAAAAAGACCAAAGAAAGTGGCTCTATTTTTAAAACACTAACACAATGTAGTACATTTTACATTCAAATAATCCTACCATCTAGAAATCCTTTCCCCAGATTTCATATGTAAACTTGTTTTCAAATCTCCCTGAAAGAAAGCTCATTCAACTATATGTTTTCAAATTTATGTATAATCAGAAACACTACCATAGCCTGAAATAGCTCTTCTCTTTAATGAACTAAATTACTTTTATTGTACCACAACATGTGAATAGACCTTTGCCTTTTGCATTTAAAGTAAGCATGCTCATATAGTAAGCTGTCCGTCAATAACTATTATCTGTGTATTAAATACAAACCAACTTATTGTATTAGGTGAGGTACCTGTAGCTGAATACATGACTCAAATTGATGGACTATGAAAACATTTATTATCTAATGTAACTGTAATGTTCCTTCAGTCCAGGACTGTTTGACATATTAGTCCAACGATGTACTCAAAGACATGAGGTTCTTTTCACCTCTCTTCTCTACTATGTTCAGTTTGATTTTATGCTCATGGCTGCAAGAAGACTTTAGTAGATTCAGATGAAATAATAAGATATGAAATTATGCAGATGAAGAAAAGGATTATTTCTTTCCATGTTCCCTGAGGAGACTTGAAATTCCTTATAGAACTTTTGCTTATGATTCATTTGTCAGCATAGGGTTGTATGCAAATGAGTGCCCAATGGAGTAGGATTGCTATATTGGCTAAGATCAATCATTTGCATGGGAAGGATGTTAGAGATTGTTTGAAGATGGACTAATGATAGTCACACTGAGAGGTGACCAAATGAAAAATTAAGCTCTAGGACTACAAAAAGTTGAGTAAAATATGAAATGTAATTTTAATATACCACACTGAAGAGTCTACATGGCTTAGCTATGGATAGTATTTACACAGTTATAATAATAATATAATATATAATAATATTGACTATTGACTTAAGCACTAAAAACTAAAAACCAACTTATATTATTATATTCTGTTGTAAGAAAGTGGGTGTATAAAATATAAATATAAATATATGTATGTTAATACTTATGTTTCTGTAATATGTGCTTTGGCAGGAAGAAGACAGGATAAAAAGCCCAATCTTCCTCTTCTATTGTCCATTTTGGGAAGTCCGCAGATAGCCTTTAAGATTAAGTAATCAAAAACAATAGAATACACATGTGACTTAGGAAATACAGATAAATAACAGAAGAAACAGCTAAATGTTGAATGTGGTAACTCTGGGACTGACAATCAGGACGGAAGCAAGAAAGAATATTGTTTTGGTATATTGTTTTGGTATAAGATACATTAAGTTTTTGAACTCTTTCAACAATAAGTGGCTTAATCTAGATAAAATGAAAACTAAAGAAACCAATCAATAGGCGAATTATTCCTGAAAACAAAAGACAAGCTTGCATATACCAGCCTTCAAGGAAAGAAGGCAAATGGCTATGGAAGCAGTCTTGTTTTTTTTGTTTTTGTTTTAAATTAATTATTTCTTTATTTGACAGAGAGATTGAGAGAGAGCACAAGCAGAGGGAGAAGCAGCCTTCCTGCTAAGCAAGGAGCCCGATGTGGGGCTCGATTCCAGGACCATGGGACCATGACCAGAGCTGAAGGTAGACACTTAATGACTGAGTCACCCAGGTGCCCCGGAAGCAGTCTTGTTTTTATTTATCAATTCTTTTGTACTATAAAGAATCAGGCCACTTACATGAATAATGTCTCAAAAATCAGTGCCCTGATACATAAAGTAAAAAAAGAAATCCAAATACTCCCATGATCTATGATTACATCCCCACCACCCAACATATATTCCGTTTTAAAGAAATAATGTGTGGGATATAGGCACAAATATCTGGCAAAAAATAGATAATAAATATCTATTTTTGTGTGAAATACTTGAAGAAAATGATATATTGTAATGTTCTCTCTTTCCAACTCAATGTTATTTCATATAGGAATATGAATTTAGAAGTACGGAATAAAGATCAAAATTAATCTTTCTTCAAAAACTTTCATTGGACAGTTGTTTATCTTTAAAGTTTTCTATTATCTTTATGATTTCATAAGTGAATATTAAAAATTAACATTTTCAAAGTTGGTATTTTATGCAATAAAACATTTCATTTTTTTATATTATTTGTATTCCACCAAGGGAGTTTCTAAATAGAGCATGTATCTATCCCAGGATGGCAACTACATAGTAAATAGGTCCAGATGTTTAGGATAACAACTTTCCACCTGCATGTCTTTAGGATTCCTTTGCCTTCTTCCTCTCTACCTCCCGCCAAGTTCCCTTCTGTCATATCTTATTTAATGTAGCAGATGTGGATTAACTAGAGATGTACAACAGCTTTTTAAAATCGAACAATTACAGATTTTTATCAGCATGGTAATAAAAAATTATCATGTCTTTGAAACTCAAAAAAACCACTGGGTACTCGAAAATATTTAAATAAACTTACAATTGTCACATTAAGATTCAGCGATTTTTCAAAAAATAGTTCATATGACAGCTACAAGAACCTTGGAAAGGGTTCTTTTGGTGGATTTTTCTTATACACAGTGCAATCTGAACCTAATTGCTGCATGTGAATCCAGGTAGAGTTAGGGAGATGAGGAGGTTTAGTTTCCTGAGTGACAGAGAGACAACAATGAAAGGTGAAATAGGTGCCCTATGTGATATAAGGAGCATGTCTTCAGGGAAACCGGTCTTGTCCATATGAAAGGAATTCTAGTAATATCTTGAGTGTCCCCAAGGACTGATCTATCCTTATACAGATGCAATAACCATGGTTCTGTATTTTGAGCTCCCCTCCATGCATGATGCTGGCTCCTGTGCCAAACCACTGAAGGATAGAAAAATGATTACGCTATATGTCCAATTGATTCTGCCTCTCTTGTGGAGTGTGTCAAATAAATTGCATTTTTCCTGAACCCATTTAGATGGAGTATAATCCTGCTGTGTTCTTTTGGATCCTGTACAGATTTCTGATTGCTGAATTGTAACACTAATCATAATAATTATCTATGTAATAAGTTCACAATATGAATTGTTACAGATGGTCACATTTTCTATCACAGAGCAATCAAGCTTATTTGTACAATCCACTTGCTCCTAGATAAAACAAAAGGCAACATGTAAGTTTCTGTATGTTCATCACACATTATAAGTGGCAATTTAGGTCTAGTACATCAGAGAAAATGAGAGATGATAAGAGAGAGTGCTAAAGAACTTTTCAATGAAAGCATATTTGGATTTTCTATTAGTTTTACAGATATTATCATTATATATCCAATTAAATACTAAAGATTTGTTGTGTTTTTTCACAGCAAGCAATTTCTTTTTTCCTATCTAGAATTTGAAATTCATTTTGACGAAAGAGGACATGCAAATGAATTATAATTCAAATATAATAACAATATAAGTTATTGAAATAGGATGTAGAGTATATTTATGACCTTCAAAAAATGGTCTTCTAGGATTGATTGCAACTAGAAACAATTTACCCTGTCATTTTAACAGTTGCCATGTTGTGCTTTCCTTGATGAGCCAAATCTAGTCTCCATTTACAGGTAGTATCAGAGCTGAAGAGATACTTTGCAGATATTAATACTCTGTTTTTATTTTCTTGTTGCTGATTCTGAAACATGGCCCATTATTTCTACTAGTTTGCTAAAGAAAACATCACTACAGCAGAGGAAAAATGACTTCTCTGACTTTTATTTAATATTTCACCTAAGTCAAAGGAGACTTTTGCTTTATGAAGGTAAATTTACAGAATGTACTTAAAAAGACTACTGACCTAAATTAATTGTTCTATGCTATCTTACATCTATTCATAACCAAACACACACACACATATTCATCTATAAAAATACTTATATCCTATCACTTTGCTTTTTTGAGTTCCTTCTTGGTTTTATTAATGATTGTATTTTTAGCCACTAAAATATATTGATTGACCAATGTCAATCGTGAAATAAAAACAAAAAATGATTTTTGCTTAGTAACTGTTCATACCATAGTCACTGTTATGAACCATTTGTACCGTATTCTTAGTATTAAAGTAACTATTAGAAGTATCACCAGCATAGTTATTTAGCAACTTTTTAATTACAATGACTTAATACATTTTAAGCTGATGTCAGAGACTCACTGAATATACAAGCAATAGTTGTGTTACTTGAAAACTGAAGGATTCAGATATTCTTCAGAAAATAAAAATATGTAAATGGGAACTTTTCCCTCTGCCTTATCTGATTGTTTATCCTATTCACATTAATAACTACAAGATATATATTAATAGATAGCTAGGTAACAGATTAATAGATAGCTAACACAATCTTTAATTTTTTTGAGATATTAGCTTGTTTGTATTTGTATAAAATATTTGGATTTTAGCTTGTTTGTATTTCCTAAAAACTTGATTTCTACTTTATTATAAAGAATAAATCTTTAAATTTCCTGACTTTCTAAATTATAAGCCAAAAAGAAAAGGGGGGGGGGAGGGAGAAAAGAAAGAAAAGAAGAGAAGAGGAAAGAAAAGAAGATGAAAAGAACACTGTTCTGGGAGAGCCAGAAAACATCAATTATTTCATTTAAACTCCAGGAGAAAATAACAAAGATAACAGACATCATGTTCCTTTGGATGCCTGGAAGATAGTTAACTGAATGATTTAAAAGTGTTCAAATAGTCAAATAGAAGGGTGCCTGGTGGCTTAGTTGGTTAAGTGACTGACTCTGGATTTCTGCTCAGGTCATGATCTCAGGGTCCTGAGATCTAGTCCTGTGTTGAGCCTCTTTTGTGAGACTCCATGCTGGGCATGGAGCCTGCTTAAGATTTTTTCTCTCTCTCTGCCACTCCCTTCCCTCCACACCTCAAAGAAAAAAAAAAAAGTTCAAATATAAATAATTCTCACATAACATTATTTTCCTTAGGTATTGAAGGATGCATGGAGCAATAAGAGTCATATAAATATATGACAGAGAATTCCATGACCATGTCTTCTTTCTGACTCACAAGGACATGTCTCCTTTCAAGGTCATGTTGTTACATAAATGATTTTTAGGCTAACCTACATATTCTTTTGCTAGTTTTTAAGAGTGAATGTTACAAACATCTATTTTGTGCTTAGTTAGCCATGTGTTGTGGCAAATCCTCTCAATGGATTATTTAATTTTCACAACATGGTGAAGAAGTTATGAATATCATTCCCATTTGCAGCTCAGAAAACTGAAGTTTAGTGCCATTACTTAATTTACCTACATGGTTCATTCAGCTGGACCTAAACATGTTTCTTTCTCATTCCAGAGTCAGAGATCTTAGATCTTAAGCATAGTTATTTTAAAGAAAAATATTCAGGGGTGTTTAGGGGATGGGCATACAGAATGGTCTGTAAACATCATTTCTTACAAAATACTACTTCCAGGCTCTAGGGGCCAAATCTTCAAATTAAAATTATTACCAACATGAAATGTATGTTTGGTAAAGATTTAACTCTGTAATGATTGAACTAGTAAAAGAATACAGCCTTTTCAAAGAGCATTTTGAGTAACCAGGTGTTTATAGGTGTTGGGCCTTTGGCTAAGGCCCAACAGAGCAGGAAAAACAAAAATTGGGGTTCTTTTTTCTAATGGACATTATTTACATCTTTGCCAGCAGCAGTAACAAGTTAATGTGTAACTTCCAGAGTCTCAGCCCTTAATTAACAGTCAAAGCCAAACAAAGGTACCTTCCCTAGAGGATTAAATAATCTTTGAGTGAGCTCAATAAACAATGTCTCTGCACTCTCTTGGCCTTATTTGCATATTTTCAATGATCTTTCTTTACAAAATTATCAACCCTAATTCCTGACACCTTCCTTGTGGTTTTGATGTCATTTACACCCTGAGGCTCCGTTATCACTCTTCCTATTTCTGCCCTCCTCACTCCTTCCTGTTGTATAATTTCCTTATAAACTATGAGTTCAGGTTTTTCTTTCTCATTTCTCTTTAGCATTCTGAGATTCCTTTTAACCCAACACCTGTTTTGTAAGGAAAAAACAATCTGGGAAATTTATATCCATTATTACCTCAAATAATTATTACTCTTCATTTTTATTTCTTCTGCTTTTGAAACAAACAAATCTTATTTTCCATATATTGACACCTTTTCTTCTAGCTTCCCTAGATCTAGCTCATCATCTTTTAATCATTTTTATTTCTTTGTTATTGCTTTCTCTGAGAAATTTTCATGATCTAATCTTCTGATTGGTTTATATATTCTTCATCTGTATCCATATGGTCCTTAATTCCATATATTTTTATTTTATTATTATTATTATTAAATATTATTTTATTATTTCTTATATTTATTATTATTAATATATTATATATGAACATAATGTAAATACAATATAAAATATATATACATATATTGTTTATTTTGTCTGTTTTTTCTTTGTTTTATCTTGATACCCTTTTTCATTTAGTTTATTTTTGTTTGACTAACTCTAAATGTGTTAAATATGTTTTAATATTTCTGCTTTTAACAGAATCAGTAATTGTGTGTCTCAAGTGTCTTGCTATTTGTACCTGTGAGTTCATTGCTTATGAAGGAAAGTCAGACTCTGTCAACTCCAGTGTGCTTAAGGGATTTGGAGGTGGGGTGGGGGGTAGATGATTCCCAAAGTGGAAAATCTCACACACCAATAACCATTAGTAATGATTGCCTCCATTACACAAATCCTTAGCTAAATGGCTTCCCTCTTTACCTTCTAAGGAGAATCAGCTTTAAGACAGACAATTCCTACAGTAGTTTATAATCTGCCAACCCAGGGAGTTTGGAGATGGTATGTGGAAGTGGCTGACCAAACTTATTCCCCATCTTCTGTGTTAGCTTTTTATAAGCCAGGGCTTCTGTGCTGTTCTAATTCCATTCTTGAAGACATCTGTACCAGAATTCTGAGTAGTCACTGCTGTGGGGGGAAGCACTCTTTGCCCCAAGACAGTTCTATGGGAGAGGCTGAAGCAAGCTTCCCACAGGTCCCTCCTATTTTTTGCTCTCACCCCTTGCTCGGTCAAACATGCCCCCTCAGCACCTGGGTGGCTCAGAGGGTTAAGCCTCTGCCTTCAGCTCCGGTCATAATCCCAGCGTTCTCTGCTCAGCAGGGAGCCTGCTTCTCTCTCTCTGCCTGCCTGCTTGTGATCTCTCTCTCTGTCAAATAAATAAATAAA
>RCUC01148571.1:0-42628 GCA_003697995.1 Taxidea taxus jeffersonii | reverse complement strand
TTGCCTGTGTCTGAAGTGGTTGTTTTTGCCATTGGTTCTTATGCTTATAATATCCTTTGGTGGTACTTTTGCTTTTGCTTCCCAAACTAGACATGTAAAAGGGATGAGCTCAGGTCGAAAATCCCACTTTTCTTGAATTGATCATGGCTCCTTCAAATCTTCCCTGCGTGCACAAGTGAAATGTTGTGTTCTTTCTGGAGCCACAGTTCATTTCACTTATGGTCCTCACACCACACTAGAATGCCTCCTTGAGCCGTCCTATTTCATTTCTCAAAAGAAAAGGCATCCCCTGGACTAGAGATTAATTTGAAGATGTAATCTGCAAAGAACGAGAGCAAATTAAACTGCTCTTATAACTTGTCCCTTGCCTTTGCCACATGGTTCTTTGAACTGTGATGCCCAAGAGGGTTTAGAAAATTTCTAAGTGAAAGAGTTCACAATTAGACCCATACCCTTGGCTTTTCTACCTCCTAGTACTATGCATTCAGGGAGTGGGCATTTGGCCATTTTGGGAAGAAGGAGAGTCATTGAGATCAAGAAACAGCCCTCGAAATCTGTGTTGCCCAGTTTGAGCAGTTTTAGACCATTTTTTTTTTTTTTTTGCTTAGTGAGCCGTGTAGAGGACCCTATGACTCTAAAGCTGACCAGGACCTGTGTGTGCTCTGTTTCCTTATGGAGGTTCCCCCTTATGAAGGTTTTTGTTACCTATTTCTTTTCTCAGCCACAAGCTGCATACTGAGAAAACTAATCCATATTACTTTCTTAGAATAAAACTTACACTTGGGACTTGGCAAATTCCTAGTCATATATATATTTTTTAACAATACTAACAGGAAACCACTCATGACACAGAGAAACAATGGAAACAGGAAAATATTCATAATGGAGAGAATCAAGTGGAGACTGTTCTTTTAAATTATATTCATTCGAACAGGTTTTTCTGGATCTTTAAGACTGAGTTTTCATTCCTTGCCACTGAAGGCTCTTCCCCAATCTCACAGATGATAGTATTCAATTGCTTACCAAATTGCTCCAGGATTTAACACAAGAGGCCACAAACTGGCAGTCCACAGGTCCCAACTGTCCCTCAGGTAGATTTTGTTTGGAATGTCAAATGATTTCAAAATGTGAGTGCCACTGAAAATATGAAATTTCACATAAAGTTTGATTCTCAGACCCATTTTCCCTCCTGGCAACAGTTGGCTAGTGATGCATAGCAGCTGCCCAGCTAGATTTGGGGCCGGGTCCCCGACGTGCCCCGCTCTGTGTTGCTCAGTCAGCAACCAGTCAGCACCCAACAAACATTTCATTTTTCTCACTGCTGCATGAAAGAACACATACAAAGTGTGAAGGCATTCAGGAAAAAAAAATCATCTACTTCTTTCAGGTAAGATCTGTATAATCAATAACTATGAGAACTTGCCATGATCTGGTTAAATTATAGGTGGGGAAAAATGGCATTTGAGACCCCTAAAAGTACCCTGAAATACAGTTTGATATATTTGTTTCATCTTGCCTCCCCTGGATACCATTTATACTGAATTCATTAACTGCCAACCCCTAGCTTCCCAATTTCTAGACACTCACAAAGGCTCCCATCACCTACAATGCCGGCATTCTCCCATTGCATTTGCTGTTCGTAATTCTTTTGTAAAGTTGGAACTTCAGGATGCTACAGATGAACTAGACCAGAAAGAGAACACTAGAGTCTGTCACTTGCTATGGTTTGAAGTGTGGTGGGTAAGACCAAGCTTCACCTCCTAGCCTACCATTTGTATTTGTGCACAAGAGGAGTATTTGCAGAGCAATCCCCATGATGCTTCAAGGATGTTTTTCTCAAACAACTGCAGTATCGCTCTATCCTTAGAAGTTTCCCATGTTGTTTGAGACAAAGTGTTGGACAGAATTTTGAAAATTGCAGCACATCAAGAAGTATTAAAGCCAGAAAGAACCAGAGAGTTATTAGTTAAGTTGTCAACTAAAAAAACAAAGCTAAGGCCCAGAGAGGCCAATGAATGGTAATAAACAAAAACTCTTCTTTTTCCCTTTCCTACTCTCATGCTCACTGTATGAAGCTTTCTTTTTTATCCTTCTAACGTATCTTTTCCTGGTTAAAATTCCAACCAACGCATTGGATTGTAGCCAAAGTTTCACTCTAGAGAAGCTTTAATATTTAAATAAGGTCATGTTTGAATGTTTCCAACCTGGAGTATATTATTCAGGCATAATATATTTTTGTCAGTCTTTCTTAGTGCCTGTGTGGATTTTTGTGAAAATGTAAAAGAGGAAACTTATATAATAATTCCCTCAGAATTTTAAACTCTATTTTCTTTACAGGTATTTGTAATGTACCAATGCTTTTATCAGAATTTTAAAAGGCATAATAAATTATATTAAAGAGCCAAAAATTTCCTGAGAATAAGAAAGTTTGATCCAATAAAATATTTTTGAAAGGCATGTTCCTCTGTCAATGGAAAAAAAAAAGTATAATATGTATGTGTTGCGATATTAAAAGTGACACTTGTCTAACAGCTTAATACAATGTGTAGTTGAATTTAACATGTGTTGTCTTAGCATTTTTAAGGGAACTCCCACATTACACACTTGATGTATTAACCAGAATATGTATTAACCAAAATATGCTTATACATCGGAAGAATAAATGGTTTCTCACTAAGTCAAAAAGGAAAAAAGCTCATGTTTCCAACAAAAACAAGATTCCTTCTCTTACTGTGTTTTCCAGGTGAACTGTAAAAAAAGAAAAGTTGAGGGTTTATATTAAAATGCTAATTTCTTTTGAGAAAAGTGGGCTTTCCCAAAGGCAATTTAAGAATTTACCTTAATAAGTATTTTCATTTTCCTTCATAGCTCAGTCTTTTATTTTTTTCACAACACCCAAAGTTATAGGACTGAGCCTTCACTGAAGTGTTGAGGAAAAAAAGAAGAACAAAAACTAAAGGGACTGACTATGTGTGAAAGGATTTGCTACAGTTTGTCAAAAATGATTTCTTTATAGGCCAGCTGCAGTAGCTCAACATTTGGCTCTCCCCAGAGGCCACTTCTTCAGAAACTTCCAACTTCCAACTTTGATCTCCCATCCTCAGGCCCACATTCCCCTCCTGCTTCAAACCTCCATCGCTAGAATGTCCACCCTACTACTTCAGAATCTTACCTCTTCCTACCAAAGGAATTGTCTGGGTTTTTCCCCAGACTCCATTCCTTTCTCCCGAATCATAAATACTCAGTCAAACTAAAATAATTTTTTCAAGAATTCCAGAAGAACACTTCTATCTGGCTTTTGTCCTTGAAACCCAGCCATCTTCAAAGTCTACCCACTAGGAGAGCTGAAGATAGCTCTCTATTTTGCTTTGAATGCCCATGAGGTAATTTTTTAGATTAGCCATATGCAGGCTGCAAGTACAAATCCAAATACATATGAAGATAAATGTTAATTCTTAAATACAATTTCAAATCCATAAGGAAGAAGAATAATGTTTTCCTAACTGCTTCCTAATTTTGCAAGGCTACAGTACTAATACACATGATGATGATTATTATTTACTTCATTCCCTCAACCCCTGTGGACCGGGTATAGTTTTCTGGGCCATCTATGTTGAGCTTGACCCAGCCAGTGATTTATTTTAGCCAATGGATGTGATGCAAGCAAAGACCTTCAATGCCTGCACAGTTTGGCTTGGCTCTTGCTTTTCAGTGTTCTAGTGCTATGAAAAGAGTGTATGCCCCTGGGAACTACTGTCCCTACAGCCTGTTTCCAGAACAAATGTATTCACATTATGGAACCAAATCCAGACAACTCACAGCTGCCTAAATAAGTTGCACTTGTCACCATGGCAACTTAGGAGCATGAGAATAAATACTTGTTGTAGGCAACTGAGTCTTGAGGTAGTTTGTCATGCAGCCTTACTGTGCCAACAAAACTGAGTATACAATACAAGTTCTATTTGTACATTATACTACCAATACCATCCATCCCTTTCAAATTGTGCCTTCCTGAGTCTAGAGCACATACACAAAAAAGAGCTAATATTAAATCATATGCCTTTTAATGTTGATCCCATAGCTAAACAAAGACCTTGTCCAAACTTTAAAATTGTCATTTTTAAAGTTATGCCTTAGCTTAGTTCATCCTGAAATTAGAGCTAAGATAATTAATGATTTTTGTATGGGTAATTTATTTAGGAGGTAACAGTAGAGAGCAGAAGTGCACATACCTGAGAGTCACATAAAGTGACACTGATCAGCCCAGGACTTCCCAAAGACTAGAACTGATGTTTCAACTGATGATATCATTGGTAGAAGATAATTCAGAACAGACATATGCTCTCCTTACTCCCCCATTTCTACCCCATCCAGTATCTTAAAATTTGAATTAACCTCTCTCAGAAGTTAGATGCAAACCCAGGGCAAGGAAAGAAAACTTGATTGGCTCAGATCAAGTTTACACTACTTGTTAAAAAGGCAATGCTTAATAGAAACAAAGAGCTCTAATAAAAAAAATGAAGTAATTTTTGCATTACTTTTTAGATTGCAATCTGTGTATTTGTAAAGTCTGCAATACTTGAATATTGCTACATATAGATATTATGAAAGCATTACTCTATCATCAATTAATGACAAGGAATTGACTATAGTTTTTAGTCATAGCATGTCTGAGGGAAGCAGAAATCACTTTTCTGGTTTCTTTTTTTTTAAGATTTTATTTATTTATGAGAGACTGAGACAGAATACAAGCAGAGAGGCAGGACAAAGGGAGAGGAAGAAACAGACTCCCCACTGAGCAATGAGACTGATGAAGGACTCCATTCCAGGACCCTGGGATCACAACCTGAGCTGAAGGCAGATGCCTAACTGACTGAGCCAGCCAGGCATCCCCACTTTCCTGGTTACTATGCTGAGCCTCTACCAGGTGTGTTATTTCCACACAATCTGCAGCCTGGAACTCCATAAAGCCTTTCCACTCCGCTCCAAACCTACGCACTCTCTACCTTCATCTAAGTCCGTATTGCAAGTATCTTAATTGAATATTTACCTGAAGAGGGGGGCCACAAGCTCAAAAGGAGCTCTTATTCATTGAAGAGTGTAGGGGAAACCTTCTCAGATTTATTCCTGGAGTGTTGTCGTAATTGTACCCTTCCACCTTCCATCCCTTCATCCCTGTCCCTAGGAGCCCCGTTGACAGGGGATTTAGAAATCTAGGTGAGGGGCACCTGGGTGGCTCAGTGGGTTAAAGCCCCTGCCTTCAGCTCGGGTCGTGATCCCAGCGTCCTGGGATCAAGCCCCGCATCGGGCTCTCTGCTCTGCGGACAGCCTGCTTCCTCCTCTCTCTCTCTGCCTCTCTGCCTACTTGTGATCTCTATCTGTCAGATAAATAAATAAAATCTTTAAAAAAAAAAGAGAAAAAAAAAGAAATCTAGGTAATGTTTTGAAGTAAGCAAGGTAGCCTTTAGGCTTTACCTTAAATCCTTTACAGTTACTTGTTGCATCATCACTTCTTTTTTTTTTTTAAGATTTTATTTATTTAAGATAAAGTAAGCATGAGTGGGGGGACAGAGGGAGAGGGAAAAACAGGCTCCTCAATGAGCAGGGAGCCCAATGTGGGACTCAATCTCAGGATTCTGGGATCATGATCTGAGCCAAAGGTAGACACCTTACCAACTGAGCCACCCAGGTACCCCACATCATCACTTCTTTTCCAGATACCACCAGGGCCCACCCTGAAACTCGTTCTTGGAGAGGGTCTAGCACTCTCTCTACTTCATGCACCATTTTCAGTTCACAGCAGATGTCATTTGGGTGTTCCACAGTAGTGTGCCCATTTGTTTTGGAAGATGTAGTGATTTTTAGATGGTACAAATTTTGAACCAAAATTTTTAAGGGGCTTGAAGTGAAAGAGAAATGTATGGGGTATTTCTAGTTATCTTATCAAAGAGAATCAGAATGAAGAAAATGCACCGTTGAGATCTTATCTTTCCCAACAGAGCTCTCCCACAGGTAGATGGAGCTCTCCTTGTTTATCTGAACGTTCACTCTGTGGCTCTGACCGTTCCTTACCAGCATCTACTAAACATGAATGAATGGTCCTGAATCGGTTGCCACTTTGTTAATGATGTTCTTTTTACTTACAGAAACCACAAGTCCCTATAAACTTATCAATTGGTTGCTGTAAAGGATATTATTCTAATCATTAAGGGGCCCCCCAAAAAGTCTGAAAATGTAACACCAACCAAAGTGGTGAGAGGTGTGGGCTCTCGAGCCAGCCACAAGTGAATCTGAATCGGAGCTCTCCCATCTCCCAGTTCTGTGCCCTTGAGCAGGTTACTTCATCTCTCTGGGCCTTATTTCCTCATTTATAACAAAGAAGCCTACCACTTCAGGTTTGCTATTAGGATTAAATAAGATAATGCAGATAAATAATTTAGTGTAGCTTCTGGACCTAGTATAAGTTCAATAAATGTTAGTTTTTATTATTAGTGAAAGTGCTGCTCTTGTTATTGTGGTGTCATGAAAAGAAAATGGACTTTAGAGCCAAACAGATTCGAATTTGTAGATGTCGAATTTGTAGCTCTCATCTACAAATTCAATACGGAAGAAAATATTGGAATCAATGAAAAAGAGAGGAATACCATAAATTTTCTCTGGTCAAGATGGTGTTGCCTGGGGAACCATCATTCTGATGTGAACCTTCTTCTCACACTGGCATTGTAGCCAATGTAGAGTAGACTACAATGACAAAGAGTGCTCAGAGTGACAGCTGGCACTAAAAGAGCGGTTACCCTAGGCCAGGGAAAGCCTGAGCTGATAAGTAAAGAGCAAGGAGGTATCAAGAAAAGGAAATCATTTGTTTAATTTTGTCTTATGTCCAATCTTCTTTTGTGTAATGAGTTGTAATACCAGTTTTCAAATATAAACATTTTATCCAGCATTGGACATTAGTATTAAAAACAATGAAAAGCAATGAGTTTTTAACTATATGCACAGCACAGTACATTTTCTAACTGAATTCTCTTAAGGATTATACAACAAATAGGAGACAAATAATGTTATTGTCCCTGCATTGTAGATAAGGAAGTTGAGGGAGTGAGAGGTAATGTGATTTGTTCAAGGTCACACAGATATTCAGTGGTCGAATTGAGACTTTAACTTGGCAGTTATTCCAGAATCCAAGTTGTATACCTTATATTAGCAAGATAGAAAGGAGACATAATTTTAAAAGATATTTATAGTATGAGAATCCAATGAGCTCTGTGTATCTTATATAATCAATTCTTTTCCATTTGAAATAATAGAAATAACTTTTATTAGATTATTACTACAATATATTAAACACACACATTGCATATTTTCACAAGGACGAGTTAATTCATGAGAATAAGACCTACTATTTCTAATGTTTGTATAATTCTGCAAGTGAAGTGCTTTTACAGATACAGAAACTGAGATCCAGGAAGGTTAAATCACCCGCCCAAAGTCACATGGATAAGCCAGGATTTTAAAACTAGTTTCTCTGACCCCATCTTTTCACTATGCTAATGTGTAGTTTTTTTTTTAAAGATTTTATTTATTTATTTGACAGAGAGAGATCACAAGTAGGCAGAGAGGCAAGCAGAGAGAGAGGAAGGGAAACAGGCTCCCTGCTGAGCAGAGAGCCCGATGCAGGGCTCAATCCCAGGACCCTGGGATCATGACCTGAGCTGAAGGCAGAGGCTTTAACCCACTGAGCCACCCAGGTGCCCCTGCTAATGTGTTTTTTTTTTTTTTTAAGATTTTATCCATTCACCTGTCAGAGAGAGAGCGAGCGAGCACAGGCAGACAGAGTGGCAGGCAGAGGCAGAGGGAGAAGCAGGCTCCCCGCCGAGCAAGGAGCCGGATGTGGGACTCGATCCCAGAACACCGGGATCATGACCTAAGCCAAAGGCAGCTGCCCAACCAACTGAACCACCCAGGCGTCCCTGCTAATGTGTTTTTAACTTTATATCTAAATTGTTTGAATTGATGCCTTAACAGGTAATTTCATGCTTCCAGAACAGCTAGATAGATTTGATATTGCTTCTTTACCTCCAATACTGGAAATCCCAATAAATCTAAAAGTGGTACAGGGACTTGTCCTTGTCAGTTATCACTCCCTGACCTATCTTGGAATAAATCAAATTTCTTCTCTTAGGGAGACAACAGGCCAGCCTGACAGCTCAAGCATCCTTTGAATCAAAAACCAACCTCATGAATTATGTGTAGTGTAGACTCAGAGCTGCCAAACCATATTGAGAATTAGGACATTACAGTCTAGGCACAAACTCTCAGAGTTTTCTACTATGTTGGGACATTTTATTTCCCTTCCAATTTCTTGGCCTTCCTACATTGATGTTAATTTGCCCTTTGTTTCCCTGAAGTGTGTTAGTGTGTTCTGCAGCATATTGATTGGTGGGGTCTGTGTGCAGGTATATGGGAGTGAGAGAGAGAGAGAGAGAGAAAGAGAGAGAGAGAGAGGGTGTGTGTCTAGAAAAATGATTTCCTGGTCATGTACATTTGTAAAATGCTGAATTAAAAACTGAGATTTTCGCATTTCTTCATTGTATTTTTCAGAAGTCTTTTTAATATACTAGAGTCTATTGTAACTCTCCAAGATGTGGATGCATTTCTCCAGACAGAATCATTTTTTTCCAGGACCACCTTTCAGGACCAGTGTTAGCTCACTTGGGTAGACATTATCTTCTAGCTTTCTCCAGTTAATAACTTCCCAGTTTGATTCCAGGTTCTATCAGAAGTAAGGCTTATGATCCCCATGTGCCTGATCATTTCTGTGATAAAGCTCATAGCTCATGCCTTCTACTCCTCTTAGTGCAAAATGCTGCAGTGCCAGTCAGCTGACAGAAAACAGGTGCCAAATATTGGCAAGAAATGATTCAGAGCCCATCAACTGGTAACTGAAGGACAGCTGGAACTCATCTTCTTGAGAAGTGGGGAAAAGAGGGAAACTACCAGCCATTTGTGTCCATACTACAGAGTGGCCACTGTCCCAATTTTGTTGAGGATAGTTCAGTTTATCTCAGTGTCTGAGCATAAATTAGTATTTCAAAAGTATCTTGTTAAACAATAATTGTGTCTTGTTAATATTTCATGGTATAGATGCTCTCCTTAACTTGCAGATGATGAATTTACCTAAACTGTTTTCTACCCGCCATAATCAGAGAGTCTCCAAATTAGAAAGCAGTTATCTATTTTTTCTACCTACTTTCCTACATTTCAGAGTAAATGCTGGGAAGGATTCTAGACAAAGTATTTTCCCTTTGTAAAAAGGAATGCAGACAAAGAAGCCTCTCTTTCTTCATCCAGACCTCATTGCATCTTCATACATTGTCCTGGATCTCCCCAGCTACCTAGAAACATTTCCTTATATAGTAAGTCCATTTCTAGAGGAGCTCCCTAATTCCATAAGCTTTGGGTCTCATCAAATCTGGATTTGCCTACTGTTCATATTTCAGATATAAGTCACCAAGTCTATAAAATCCATTTTTACCCACTTGTCTCCATCTCCAATGCCACTATCCTGGTCCCTACTATCGACTTCTTTCAACAAAGTTCTCACAGATCTCCTTTCATACTGTGATGTTTCTAAATTGTGTATCTTATCACATTACTCTCTTCTTTAAAACCCACTGCACTTAGGAAAAAGCCAACGTTGACTTGGTTTTGAAGCCCTGGAAATTGTAGCCCTAACCTGTCTCTATAGCTTCATGTCATCTTACTGTCTAACTCAGACTCTGGGTATAGCACACTAGCCTTTTTCCTTTTACTGTAATGCCCCAAAATAGTCTTGGGGACACACTATTCTGCAAGAAATGCTCTTTCTCCACTTCCTTTCTAGTTAATTCTGTTCTGCTTGCCTTTCAGAGCTCAATTTAAAAACCCCTTCATTGGCGAAGCCTTCCTGACCAGTGTGCCAGGTTAAATCAGAACCTCTGACATACGCTCCTATAGAGTATTCATCTCAAGGGTGATCTCATATCTCGTTATTTAGTGTCTGTCCCTCTGGTTGGAATGTAAGTTCCACTAACATCTCTTATGTTAACTGCTCCATCCTCCTTAAGAAGATGGATACTCAAATACTTAGGGAATGTTTTATTAAGCATTTGGTTTATCTGCAGGCAATGGTATGCCTTGAAAATTAGGAACCAAGGAACCAAATCCACACTTCTTGAGCAGCATGGGTAGCTAGAGTTAGCATTCCCTTCCTGGAGATGCAGCATAGGTACTAGCTCCAAGGTGAAGCAAACGGAGGTAGTTTCAGTTCTGATTCTGTGACTTACTACTTTGGTGACACTGGATGATTCTTCCTTTCCAAGTCTCAGCTTATTCATCCATAAAATGGTGAGAGTAATTACACTTACTTCATACAGTTGGTTGTTTGCTCATTGGCACATACTTGTTAAACATCTACCATATGTCAGGCACTCTGAGAAAGACTAGAAATAGAGTAATGTACTACAAGGACATAGCCTCCACCCTCATGGACATGTTTCTATACGTCTTTGTATTCCAAGCACTACTAGCACAATGCCTGGTATATAATAGTTCAATATGCAATTGTTGAATGATGTGATTGAGATCTTTATTTTCCCATCCATTTAATGCACAGTTGAAATGAAACTGCCAGGAGTAAAAGCAGAGAATAATCATAGCTGATATTCATGGAGGACTCAATAGGTGGTAGGCAGAACATTGGACATGGTTCATGCATTGTTTCACTTAATCTTCATTCAATGAAATAGATCTACTCATTATCCTAATTTTATAGGAAGGGAAATAGAGCACAAACAGCTAAAGTTACTTGATCAAGGTCAAGTAAATGGTGAAGATCAATTTGAGCACAGGTAACTTTATTATCAATAAATTATCAGCCTTCAGTTATATTAAACTCTAGCTGAGAAAAGAGAGTTCCAGGGAAAAAGGAAATGAGAAGAGAAATTTAAAGCTTACAAAGCCAAACACTGACATCAGAAAAGCAGCAGGAAGGTATCTTTCTTTCCTTTCTCTATTTTCATCCAGCTATTTACTTTTCAAGATCTTGGGTGCCTGGGTGGCTCAGTGGGTTAAAGCCTCTGCCTTCGGCTCAGGTTATCATCCCAGGGTCCTAGGATCGAGTGCCGTGTGGGGCTCTCTGCTCAGCAGGGAGCCTACTTCCCCTTTTCTCTCTCTGCCTGCCTCTGTGCCTACTTGTGATCTCTGTTTGTCAAATAAATAAATAAAATCTTTAAAAAAAGATCTTGTACAACTTTTTATTTCTTTTGTTTTTATGTTCTACATTAGGTAATAACACTTAACTATGTTATAATGTAAAGTTGGATAAAACATAGTCTAAGATTCAGTGCCTCGACTGATGACATAAGAATGACACACAATTCCACTTATTTTGGTAAGGAAATGCACTTAAATCGAAATTATAGTTTGCTAATCACTCCCCATACTGATTTCAAAGGATCCTGATGAAATCGCGTAATAAAAAATAGACAAAGAAACAAGTCATATGTCAGATGCATTAAACACAAGGAAGTCAGACAAACAATGAGTATCTGAGATCAAAAAAGTGTGCGTGTGACATGGCAAAGCAAACAGCCTCCCTAGGAGACCAAGGCCCATTCACTGAAACAGGTCAGTAACCAAATCCAGGAGTCATCTGTGCACATGAACAAAGTATTACACAAACCTTTAAAGCTTTGATTTTCTTTTTGATTTCTCCTAATTATTTATGTGACTGTTATTGGTCATTATGCCCAATTTTACATTGAAATCTGGTCATCCTAATCCATGGCTGAATATATTAACTTGCTCGGTATAGCTTCATGGTATTCACATGCAAAATTCCCCAGGAATAATTTATTAGGGTAGTGATTCTTAAGGTTTTTTGAAATCAAGTCCCCTGTACATTCATTATTAAGCATCCCAAAGAGTTTTTGTTGATATGCATTATATCTAATGGAAAATTAAAGTGAGAAAATCTATTAATTTTTAAGTTATAATAATAAACCCATTGCAAATCAACAAATAACATTTTTATGAAAAATAACTATTTCCAAAACAAAAAGTTATAAGAATGAGATTATTTTATATTTTTGCAAATCTTTTTTAATGTCTGGCTTAAGAAAATAAAATTAGACTTTCTTATCTACTTCAGCATTCAATCTGCTACAAAATGATATTTTGGTTGAAATATATGAAGAAAATATAACCTTGCATAGACATAACTGAAAAAGGAGAGTATGGTTGTAAATATTCCTTTTTGATACTACACAAGGCTCAACAAGTAGTTTCCTAAAGAGTAGATATAATGAAGTCTCCAAAACCATATCAATAAACTTTTACATTCTCTCCCTCTCTCTTTTTAAGATTTTATTTATTTGACAGTGAGAGACACAGCGAGAGAGGAAACACAAGCAGGGGGAGTGGAAGAGGGAAAAGCAGGCTTCCCACCTGCCGAGCAGGGAGCCCTATGGGGGGCTCAATCCCAGGACCCTGGGATCATGACTTGAGCCGAAGGCAGATGCATAATGACTGAACCACTCAGGCGCCCCTTTACATTCTCTTAAACTAAAATCTAATGGTCTATCTTGAACTTTGAATAATATTTTTACCCATGCATAATTCTATAACACAATGCATTGTCATTTGGGAAACTGAATCAATGACTAATGCAGATATTCCAAATGTTGACACATTTCATCACACTATGATATTTTTTTAAAAAGTGCACTAGGGGCACTGGGTGGCTCAGTCATTAAGCATCTGCCTTCGGCTCCGGTAATAATCCAAGGGTCCTGGGATCGAGTCCCATATCGGGCTCCCTGCTTTGTGGGAAGCCAGCTTCTCCCTCTCCCACTCCCCTTGCTTGTGTCCCCTCTTTAGCTGTGTCTCTCTCTGTCAAATAAATAAATAAAATCTTAAAAAAAAAAGTGCACTAGTTAATATCATCACCAATCTCAGACAAGTCTTCAAGCATTAAGAATTTGTCAAGCACATTATGGTAGATATAAATTTTCTAAAATTTAATTTCCTCTGAAAGTTTAATTTTATCATTAACAACAAATCTTACCAATTGTTCTTTTTGAAAAGACAGGCTCTCTTTTTAATCATTTGCAAGAAAATTTCTGCCTCATATCCAGGTCAGAGTAACCACATTTTGTCTGTGGGTCATTTTTTTTCGAGTAAAAATAGCATGCCATGAAAATAAAACAAGTCCCGAGTAGTTTAACTTGCATCTCAAACAACTGCACAAATCTTGTCTTTGTGACAACATAATTTGGTATACAGCAAAATGCTTTATATAGATTTCCCATATTGTCAACTGAATTATTGAAAAGGCATGTAATTCAAGGATCACCATTTTAGCCACCAGAGTATTCTTGAGTGCCATTGTCTTTTTTCTTTTTGTTTTGTTTTTAAACTATGAATGTGTGCTGATGAAGCATACAATGACTATTAGTACAGTTTGGGCCACTGCCTTGAATCTTGCTATTGTATTGACCATCAGTGCAAATGTCAACAAAGTGAAAAAGGCAAATAATGTAAAGATTATTAAGAAAATAGTTGTGGCTTTGCAGACACCCTTAAAGGGTGTCAAGAGTTTTAGGGCTGCCTGGTGTCTGTAGACTATACTTTGAGAGGACTCCTAGAATTTCCAATACTATGCTGAAAAGAAGTAGTGAGAGCAGATATCCTTGTCTTGTTCCTGATCCTAAAGGAAAAGCTTTCAACTTTTCACCATTGAATATGTTGTCGGCTGTGGGCTTTTTACAGTTGGTCTTTCTTATATTGAGGTACAGTCCTCCTACACTCAATTTGTTGAGGTTTTTTTTTTTTTCATGAAAGGATGTTTAAATTTGATAAAAGCTTTTTCTGCATTTATTGAGATCATATAATTTTGACCTCTTGATCTTTCAGTCTATTAATGAGATATACAATATTTATTGATTTGCATATGTTTAACCATTGTTTCATCCCAAGGATAAATCTCACTTGATCATGGTGTGTGATCTTTTTAATGTATTGTTGAGTTTGGTTTTCCAGGATTTTTTTGAAATATTGGCAGAAACAAAGCTAAAGGCATCACACTTCCTGGTTTGAAACTATACTACAAAGCCACAGTAATCAAAACAGTATAGTACTAGCAGAAAAACAGATACACAGACCAATAGAATAGAATTTAGAGTTCAGAAATAAACACACAAATATACAATCAACTTATACTGCTGGAGGCCAATACTCAATAAATGTTTTTGGGAAAACTGGGTTTTCACAAGCAAAAGGACAAAACTGAACTCTTATACCACTCAAAAAATTAATTTGAAATGAATTGAAGACTTAAATCTAAAATCTGAAACCATAAAACTCGTGGGAAAAAAGACTAATTAAAAAGCTTTCTGACATTGGTCTTGACAATGATTTTTAGGATAGGACACAAAAAGCACAAGCAACAAAAGTATAAATCAACAAGTCAGACCACATTAAACTAAAAAGCTTTTGCACAGCAAGATAAATGATCAATGAAATGGAAAGGCAACCTAAAGAATGGCAGAAAGTATTTACAAATCACATATCTTCTAGGAAGTTAATATCCAAAATATATAGAAATTCATACAACTTGGGGCGTCTGGGTGGTTCAGTGGGTTAAATCTCTGCCTTCAGCTCAGGTCATGATCTCAGTGTCCTGGGATCGAGCCCCACTTCTGGCTCTCTGCTCAGCAGGGAGCCTGCTTCCACCTCTCTCTCTGCCTGCCATTCTGCCTATCTACGATCTCTCTCTCTGTCAAATAAATAAACAAAATCTTAAAAAAAAAACTCATATAACTCAATGGCAAAGAACCAAATATCAAAATGAAAAATGGACAAAGGAACTAAATAGACATTTTCCCCAAGAAGTCAGATAAATGGCCAACAGATATATGATAAGATGCTCAACATCACTAATCATCTGTAAAATGGAAATTAAAACCACTATGAGGTATCACTCCACACCTGATAGAATGGGTGTTAACCAAAAAGACAAGAAAGGACAAGTGTCAGTGAAAATGTGGAGAAAAGAATCCTTGTACACTGTTAGTGGGAATGTATATTGGTGTAGCCACTATGGAAAATAGTATGGAGTTTCCATTAAAAATTAAAAATGGAACTATCATACAATCCATCAATTCCACTTCTGGGTATATATCTGAACAAAATGAAATCACTGTCTTGAGGATGTATCTGTACCCTCATGTTCCCTGCAGTATTATTTATAATAATCAAGGCATGGAAACAACATAAGTATCCATTAACAGATGAATGGTTAAAGAAAAGATGGTATATGTATATTCAGCCATTATTATTCAGGAAAAAAGAAGGAAACCATCATTTTTTGATATTAACATTTTAATAGATCCACTTGACAAATATAAAATCATGGAATATTATAAATGTTCCCTCCTTAAAAAACACAGAGACTGAAGAAAAGTCTTTACCATTAAAATCATCTGTCCTCTTAATTATTCTTTGATTTCTAATGGTGTGGATGCATTCAAACACAGTTTGCATTTTGCACAAATATATGGCCTTAATCCATTATTCAACTTCACTTTCAGATTGGGATACCTAGGAAGACCAAGTAGCCAAATATTTTATGTCAACAAGATTTCTGGCATCTCTGTACTAAAGTGATCCTTGATCATTCTTTGATTACCATCATATCTAAGCAATGTCACACCATCAACAATATAAACAAGCCTTAACACTTGGAGTTATGGTTATCATCTGAATATTTTATTTCAATGATGGTGTGATAGACTGAATGTTTCTGTGTCCCCAAAATTCACATGCTGGAATCCTAAGCCCCAATGTGATAGCATTAGGAGACATGGGTTTTCAGAGGTAATTAGGGTCATGAGAGTGGACCCCTCATGAATGGGATTAGTGTCCTTATAAAAGAGACCCCAGATAGCTCCCTAACCCACTTTTCCACCATGTAAGGATACACTGAGAATTCTGCAATCCAGAAGAGGGCTCTCACTAAACCCAACCATATTGACACCCTCAGCTCATTCTCAAGAATTGTGAAAAATAAATTTTCATGTCATGAGCCACCCAGTCTATGGTTCTTTGCTATAGCAACTCCAACTCACTAGGATAGGAATTGCTACCATTAAGTGAGGGTGGGAGGGTGATACTGTAACAAAGACCTAAAAATCTAGAAGTAGCTGTGGAACTGGGTATTGGGTAGAACCTGGAAGAGTTTTGAGGTGCATGTGGAAATATGGACATTAAGGGGGATTCTGGTGAGATATCAGAAAGAGAAGACCTGAAAGAAAACCTATCATCTTTCCAGATACATAAATAATCCTGTAGAGAATGTTGGTAGTAATATGGATGACAATGGTCATTCTCATGAAATTTTCAGTGAAAATGAGAAACATGTCAAGGCAAGGAACAAGCAGCAAATTCTGCCATTTGAGAGGATATGGATGAACTTTGAGCCATTGCGCTAAGTGAAGTAAGTCAGAGGCAGGGAGTTAGTGAGAAGAGGTGATTAAAGTGGTCTAGAGGTATAAACTTCCAGTTATAAGACCATAAGTTCTGGGAATATAATGTACAACATGGTGACTATAGTAAATAATATTGTATTTTTATACTTAAAAACTGCGGAGTAGGTATTAGAAGTTCTCAACACATGAACATGCACATGTGCACACACACAAAGATAACTATGTGAGGTGATGGATGTGTTACATAACTCTATCATGATAATTGTTTCACAATATGTACATCTATCAAACCATCACATTGTATACCTTAAATGTAAACAGTTTTATATTGCTATTATATCTTAGGAGGGGCAGAAGGAGCAAATAGTAAGTTACCCCAGGTGATGATATGAGAACAATTTTTAATTTCTTCATGATATTTTACAAGCTCTTGAAGATACTCAAGAATTTCTCCCCATTGCCTTTCTTTTTATAACTATGGAGAAAGTGAAAGGGGGAGAACCCCATGTTTTATCAAAAACAAAACAAACCTTCCAAATTTGAAGACCTCTGAAATCTATCAGATTCTTTTGTTCTATGGACCCTGTAAATTTTCCATATCCAATGCCCATCTATTGTAGCTGAAGTTAAATTACTTTTATGTTACCATGTTTTGTTTCCATTGTTCTGGTCAGGGTTTTTAACTGCAAATCACAGGATAATTTCTAACTAATCTAAACAAAAGAGGATATATCAATGTACATTAGGAATTGATCATCAGAATCTCAAGGACCACCAGAGAGCTAGATTTAAAATGCTAATTAGCTAGTAATAAAATACACAAGAGCCATGCCCATTACCTGTAGGGGAACTGTCCAAGTGAAAACACCAGGCACTGAGCACACATGGTACTGGGTTCTGGACATGCCACCACTTAAACCCAGAAGACCTGGAAGCTCTTGCCCTCTACCAGGAGATGGATCTCTGTGTGACCATATCTTAACATTGCTCCCTTCCTCATCCATATCTTGTCTGGGTAGCATCTAAGTGGCGGTAATCTAGGTCATATGCCTTTGTACCTTAAGGAACAAGGGATTCTGATGCAGTCTTTTGCATCATAGCTTAACAAGGTAGGACTCAAATGTGGAAGCTATCAAGACCTAAGAGGGTTTTCAAAAGATGTTGAGCAGCCATAGGGGCCTATTGTATTCACTGACACAGGGATTACTCAGATTGAAGTAGATGATGTGGTGAGTCACAAAGAAGGCTTGGGACAATGTTCCCATTGTGTAGCATTCCCACCTCTCCTCACTTGGAAAGGGCAAATCAGAAATTCTTTCAGTCCATAATGTTTCCCCATTATACCTTCTCTATGTCAAAAGTCCCAGAATAGATTCAATGTCCATATCCATAGCGTATAGAAGTTTTTCTACAACACCCTTTTCTAAAGGACTGGCTTGTTTTCTGAAAATAGATCTGTGTTACATGGTACTAAATATTTCCCTCTGTTTTCTCACTTGTAATATCAGCAAAAATCAGATAAATATAGGGGGAGAACATTCTGAATCCAAAAAATCCTGCATTTGGATTGGAAAACATATGGTTCAGGCAGACATTGCTTTGGTGCCATGGAAACTCATCTTTTTTTCACCAAGTATATTTGAATAGCTGGCAAGCGTCCAATTTTGTGGAACATAATGGGCTCTCTACATGAGGTGCCCCATCTTAGTGTTTTTAGTTAAGTTTTACTGAGGTTTCATATCAACTTCATTTGCTAAATCGAACAGCACATCCTACTACCCATACTCAGAATAGGCAAAATATCCATGCTTTTCAGCAAAAACAACGAGTTTAAGAATATAGTGGGCAAGACCAATGGTTTCTGGTATCCTGACAGACTGAAATTTCATATTCAGGCTTCTTCCCACCACAAAAATAGGAAAATAACCTCTCAAGGTACTTTCTCCAGGGAGTCAAAGAATGACAAGGCTCCAACAATTCAGATTCGACCAATCTGAAATCATGTTCCATGTCCAATATAACCAGCCTCATAAATGACAAACTTGCTCCTGTTATGCTTTTAAATATTATAATTCCTTTCTCAAATGTGAAGTTACTCACAAGTCTGTCTTCAAAAGGAGTAGCTGTTCTTATTCCCTTTGGGAATGTCCATAGGGTTGCAAATCTTCAAGTATATTAAACAATTTTCTAAAAGCCCTCTACCTTACTAAGAGAAAAACCTGCTGTTCCTGAAAAAGACAAATAGCTATACTCTCTGTGGAATATTTTTGGACAAAAAGAAAATATTAGAGAGTTCTATTGCATTTGTCTACCTGTTTTGGCAGAGAAAAACAACTCATTGTTACAGAACCTTGAGATATTTCCTGTCCTACCCTGTGCCTTACTTAAAGAGCATATTACCCATTATAAACAGTTCCTTGGTGTTCTCTGCCATCTCATTTCCAGCTCACAAGTAGAAATGATCCTGAAGCTTTAATTGCTTTTCATAGGTCATCATCACTGTCATCCAGTCCTCTTTTAGGAGCAAAATTTTAAAAGGCATGTAACGTAATCAACTGTCAGAGTGCTCAGCTTTTCCTTGTAAGACAATCCTGCCTGTCAAATGCAAAGTATTATAGTGGAAAGATACACATGCCTGAATTCAAGCAGATGTTAAGGATTTTTTTAGGAGACAGAAAGCAAAGAGAATAGAGGACTAGCTCAAAAGAGGCAGTGGTGGGGGAGAGTGGTTCATGCCCCAATTAGCAAACTATTTCCTTTCTAGCTAATCCTGGACATTTCACTAAATAAATTCAAAATGGAACACCAAAGCCAGTAAGCGAAGAACTGCTGTATTCAGTCAAGGAGACAGATCAGAAAGAACAAAGAGAAGGATGGGCTGAAAGTGGGCTTTCAGAGATGTGGGAAACTGAGAGTAACTGTGAGCCTACAGGAAGCATCATATAGTGACTCCATTCTTGTTACCCCAAAGCTGGGTAGAGACATAGATTGTCAGGAAACCAGTGAAGTTCTATTTCACTGGGTTGAGTATACATCTGTCAGACATCCAAGAGCTAATCTCCTAAGAGGATGATGCAGAAGGTGCTTTCTTTAGTGTGCATTGAAACTAAAATGAAAAAAGAAACTAATCAAGGGCAATTTCTTGAAAGAAAAATCAGAATGTGAGTTAGAGGAATTTATATACGTGATGACAAAGGCAGCCAGGTATAATGCCTTCATATTAGAATATAAAGTACCTTTTACCTCTATCTAATTTATAAATCCTGTTGTGTTTAAGGATTTTGTTTCTGCTTGTCTTCATTTTAATTGTATTTTTGACCTATATAACTAGTGTGTTATTAAAGGACTAATATAGATGAGAGGGAGGCAAACCATAAGAGATGACGAACCCTAGGGAACAAACTGCAGGTTGCTGGAGGGGAGGTGGGTGGGGGGATGGGGTAGTTGAGTGATGGGCATTAAGGAGAGCACTTGATGTAATAAACACTGAGTGTTATATGCAACTGATGAATCACTAAATTCTACCTCTGAAACTAAAAAAAAAAAAGGACTAATATATATTGACCATTTAGACTTATGACCAAAATTCCTCACAATGCATATATACAATTTATTAATAATTTCAGCCAGAGGGTATTTATTGAGCACCTACTACATGCTATATAGATGCTATGATAGGCAATAGAGACCCACTACTCAAAATGGTTCCTTCCTTCCTGAGAAGTATAGTTCAACAGATAAAAGAGACACAGAGCCTCCTTACCTCAAGATGAAGTGACATGCTATTTCACACCCTGAGAACCTGAGAATCTGGTCACCTTATAAAATACTTCATCAGGATGTCACTGATAAAAATGTTTCTGGAAGAAAAAAAGAAAAGATAGAGAGGATACAGTGTACCATGAGGAAATAAAATAAATGTGAATATGCTAAGTCTCTGACCCATACCTCATTGACATTTGACAGCAATCTAAGTAGGCCTATCCTCTCCCAAAGGATCAGTCAAGTATCTACAGGTAGTAGGGATTTTATTGAACAGCCTTTTTAATGATGACCTTCCTGGAAACTTTGCCAGAATGTCTGAGGGTTTCCCCCCTCTACCTTTTGAAGCAATCATGCTTTATCAGCTTTTCTACATAACAACCTATGGAAATGAGCCAACCATGGAAAATGACTCCATTTACTTAGCTCTGAACTACAGATGGCCTGGTGAACACGGTGAGCTAATGGAAAACTAACACATGACGGTCCAGGTCAACAGCTGTTTCCATTGTAACTGCAGCCTGGGAGACACAGGTGTATTTCATGGGCCTTTAGGTAGACTGCCATCTGCTCAATAAATGTTTTACATTTCCTTTAAATATGAAGATAAATACCAGGAATTGGAAGAGTAAGTCAGTGTATCATGGACATCAACTTTGTTCCTTTTAGGCCTGCATGGGTGGAGAGCCCTCCAATTTGATTTACGTCATGAAGGTAAATCTGTAGTTTAACACTTCAAGCTTTCTCATTCTTCTAAGGGAGAAACAGGAATATAGGCTTCCTTTAGTTATTTTGCTTGAAGGTTTATTATTCATATACTAATAATTTTGGCACAACAAACCTGTCTGGAGTAAACAGTTGCACCATGTAGTAGAAGCAGCCTGGGTGGGCACTTATAATCCAAACTCTCTACTATACCCCAGCACAAATATGGAGATGGCACAGACAAGGCAACAGTACTCTCCATTCCTGGGTCTACACCTTACAGTGAATCAGCACCCCTCTCTCTGTGAATTTCAGTATTGGGCATACATAGACTAGAGGCAGCTGTAGGGGTGAGAGATAAGAACCGATCTGGCCCTGGAGGGGTGTCTGGCAGTTCCACGTTGTTCTGCTTAGTTTATGGAGGTTCATATTGCCTATTGTCTCCAGCTTGGAGCCTTTAGCTAAAACTGAAAAATAATAAAAACAATTCCATTCAATGCTCCATTATCCTTCTTTGCTTGTTTCCACCTTCTCTTGTTCCAGAACTACTCAGCAGAGACCAGGTCTATTTTAGTCACAGGTTTAACCTCAGAGCCTCAAAAAGTGCCTGGTATCCATAAGATTCTGGTCCTGGTTCTATTACAACCTCACATCATGTGTTTTGGGGCCAGTCATTTAAGTTCTTTGGTCTTGAGTTTTCTCACTATTAGATTACTTTTATACAACAAACTATAAAATATATTTAATACCTCCTATAATCACTTCCATATCATTAGGAAAATGTTGGTAATCCCTAGCTGTTTGGCTCCACTTGTATTAAATCTGAACTATATGGGGGCACCTGGGTGGCTCAGTGGGTTCTCTGCCTTTGGCTCAGGTCATGATCTCAGGGTCCTGGGATTGAGCCCCACATTGGACTCTGTTCAGCTGGGAGCTTGCATCCCCCCCACCCCTGCTTGTCTCTCTGCCTACTTGTGATCTGTCAAATAAATAAATAAAATCTTAAAAAAAAAAGTTTGAACTATATGAATTTGTATTTTAAAAGTCAAAAACAGCTGAATAGCAGACATTTCCTATGATTTAACCTAATTATCACCTAATTTCTTATTGAACATCTTCAATGTACAAGGTATTTTCAGACATTGGAGATATGGGAGTGAACAAAAAGAGATAAAGCCATGTTTTCATTGGCCCTGAATTCCAACTGGAGAAGACAAAGAATAAACAAATTGACAGCTGAAAATAAGATGGGTCATGCAGTAGTAAAGAGTGCTAAGAAGGAAAATAAAGCAGGACAAAGAGACAGAGTCACTTGAGGGAAGGAGCACCAAACTGCAAAAAGGGGGAATCGAGTGAAATTTACCTACTGAGTGTTAAGTAGTTGAGATTCTCAGCTATGTTCCCTTACTCCCAGATTTTTGGAAGTGGTGTAATTAGACCTTAGAAAGGAGATTCAAAGAGGATCTTTCTATGAAGAATATGATTACCCCAAAAGAAAAGATCTAAAGAGATGTGTGTTGTGTGTTCATTAAAATGGCTCAGCCAGGTTATATAAATGAAGCCCACTCCCACAACTTCCAAAAGAGCTTTTTAGTGTCCAGTACTTAAATATGAGCAGATATCTGGAACTGACAGATATTTGAGGAGAGCCACTAATCTCAAGATTAGAAGAGAAAACCAACCAGCAGAAACAGTACTTAGAGGAAACAAAGTCTTCACAAGGAGAAAAAAAATGCCAATAAATTTCAGTGTTCTCAGAGATAAAAGAAATAGATACATAACTGTTTAAAAACACAACTGGATAAGACAATTTTAAGAAATAAAATATATGCTATTAAAAAGGGTGTTGCATCTAAGTAATGAATCATTGCATACTACTCCAATATTGCACTGTATGTTCACTAACTAAAATTTAAAAAATGTATATATATATTTAAATAAATAAGTAAATATTTGGTAGGAAAAAAAAAGGAAATAATCCAGCAAGAAGGTTAATGATAATCTTCTAGGAAATTAGAAGGTAGAGAAAATACAGAAAAGTAAGCAAAGATGAGAAATCAGAAACAGAAAATATATATAAAATATATATGTAAAAAAAGGACAATAATCCACAAGGTCAATATTCTAAATAATACATAATAAAAATCTAAAAAGACAGAGAAGAGGATAGTGAGGGGGGGTGAAATCAATTAAATAACTCAAGGAATTACAGACAAGTCAATGTGAAGTTTCAGAACCCTGGCCACAAAGAAAGGAGCACTTTCAAAAAAAGGAGAAATCAGAATTCACCTAACAGCAACACTGGATATTAGGAGGAAAAAAATGGAGCAATGGTTTCTAAATAGTAGGAGAAATTCTTTCTAACTTGAAAATTCATACTCAGGTAATTAAATGTAGGGGAGAATAAAATTATTTTTAGGCATGCAAGCTTTCAAAACATCACTTTGAAACTTCCCCAGAAAAGTAATACAATAAGCATTCTACACAAGGAAGAAAATCAGGAATGAACATGTAGGATCCAAGAACAGGAATTGTTGAGAGAGGGATCAAGAGTTCCAGGAACATAGCAAAATATATATAAATATATATATATATAATACAAAATACAAAAAAACAAATATATATAAATATATATATATATTTATATATATATATATATATATTTGTATTTTTGTTCAGCGGGGAGCTTGCTTCCCCACCCCTCTCTCTGCTTGTCTCTCTGCCTACCTGTGATCTCTGTTTGTCAAATAAATAAAATCTTAAAAAAGATTTTTTATGTATAATTATATATATAATTAAATATATATACACTATATGTATACACATAAACACAAATATGAATTTACATAGGAGTAGGTTATTCAGAGAAATGAAATTACCATATTTCTTCTTCAATTCTGAGAGATATTATCTTTTCACATTTCAACATCCCCATAATTAGAGTATGTCTAACCCACAGTGGTCACAGTGTAACTGGCGGCATTTGTTGCCTCATATAAACATAGCCATTGTTAATTTAGTGAAATGTGGTCATTATTAAAAGTAGTATCAGGTAGAAAAGTTCAAAGTGGCTGCCTCTGGGAGGAAGTAATTGGGGGGGGGGATGGTGGTGTTAAAGGACTACTGTTTTAACCAGAAATTGTTCGACTTTTTAAATTATGTATACTTTATTTTAAAAAAATAAACATAAAAAATCCTATTGGCTGCTTTGTGGAGAAGTGTCTCTAAAAGGACAAGATTAGAAGGAGATGAGTAGGGGCTCTTGCTTTGTCCAGAAAGGGACTGGTGATGGCTTCATGGCTTTGACCAGGCTGAGAACTAGGAGATGGTATAAATGGTCAGAATCTGGGTATGTATTTAAAATAAAGGTGACCCTGATATGAGGAAGTGGAGATGCAACGGGGGTGGGGGTTAAGGTGGTAGGAAAAGAAAAAAATGAAACAAGATGGGATCGGGAGGGAGACAAACCAAAAGAGACTCTTAATGTCATAAAACAAACTGAGGTGGGCGGGGGGAGAGGGGTTGGGAGAGGGTGGTGGGGTTACATTATATGTTTAAATAAAAAAGCTTAAAGGAAAAAAAAAAAAGGTGACCAAATGTACCAATGCATTGAATATAGAATGTGAGATAAAAAGGAGAGTCAAACCAGACAGCAAATGTTTAGCTGGAGGAGCTAGAAGAATGAAGTTTCCATTTCCTGGGATGGAGAAGACTACAGGAAGGCAGGTGAAGGGAGGAGGCAGACCAAGAGTGTGGTTGGGCCATGTAAGTTTGGATGTCTGTTAGACACCTGTGTGGAAATGCTTAGTAGGCAGATTACACACACACATCCAGAGGACTGTTCTACCTAGATAAAATGTGGGTTTCTTTAGTTCCCTACCTACCCCTTTAAATACTGTAGTCATTTTACTTGCTTTTACAGGTAGTGATGACCTAAGTCTTGGTTTTTGTTTATGCACTCACTCCAAGAGAAGTGTTAGGTATTCAGGCTTTTAATTAATCAGTATTTTCAAGTGGTTGTGTCTTTCTGGTATTTCAGCACATGCTGGCCATACATAGCCAGGCAAGACTGCATCTCTTTCCAGAGAACCTAAGCACTCCCTTCCCTAGATTTTGGTTCTTGCAGGCAGAATTAATTTGATTTTAGGTATTGCCTAAAAAGGGATGTTATAACCTTGATGGACAAAACAGTTACTTCCTACTTAGAGAAAAAGCACTAAATCGGCTGTTGCAATGAACTTTGAAAGCCATATTTCTCATGTAATACAGTTAAATAAGCCTCACCAACCCCGGAAACAGTTGACTGGGACATTGTTAGTCAATGACATTATGCATAATTCCTTGGAGCTCCTCTACATGCACACACATACACACACCCAAAAACAAAGAAAAATACATTTGAGTTAGACGAAGCAACTCATGCTTGCTTTCTTTAAAGTAACACTAAAATCAGGCCCTGATTTTAACCTCTCATCAGACTTTTTTAAAAAGTGAGACAGAGGGGCGCCTGGGTGGCTCAGTGGGTTAAAGCCTCTGCTTTCGGCTCGGGTCATGATCTCAGGGTCCTGGGATCAAGCACCACATCCGGCTGTCTGCTCAGCAGGGAGCCTGCTTCCTCCTCTCTCTCTGCCTGCCTCTCTGCCTACTTGTGATCTCTGTCTGTCAAATAAATAGATAAAATCTTAAAAAAAAAAAAAAAAGAATACTTAAAAAAAAAAGTGAGACAGAACTAAATTCTACATCTGAAACTGGTAGTACACTGTATGTTAACTGACTGGAATTTAAATAAAAACTTCAAAAAAAGAAAGAAGGAATAATTTAAATACATATGTATATTTATAATATATATATGTATATATATTTGCTTTTTTTGTGGAAAGAAATACAGAAGGGATAAATCTGTAACCCATTGATAACAATTATAGGTGGGACTGGTAAGGAAGCAGGTAGGGGTGTATGGATAGGAAAAAGACTTCTCTCAGTCTACCTACTTATGTGATTTTGACTTTTGAATTATGTGTATTTTTACATATTCAAAAGAGGAAAATGAATGAAAGGGTAAAAAAATGAGATAATTGACATATAACATTGTGTAAGCTTAAGCTTAATACAGTGTGTTGACTTGCTACATTTATACAGCATTATAATGAACAGGACTGCATTATAAAATTCAAAATTGTTAAGAGAACAGGATCTTCATTGTTCTCACACCATACACAAAAATGAATTGATAATTATGTGACGTGAGAGAAGTTAGCTAATCCTATGGTGGTGATGGTATTGCGATATATACATGTATCTTATCAGACTTTTTAATCCACATTTACACAGTTCTCTTTGAAGAACAACACCCCAGAGACACAAAGGAAACCTTTTCTAACCAAGAAAACATATATCAACCCAATAAAGTCTTAAACTCCTTAGAGAAAAGCTCTTTGGGGACTTCTTTCTTGATTTCTAGCCAGTCTTCAAGTATCACAGTTTGCCCACCTCATGGGCAATAGGCAGGTCTGATAGACTCCTTCAGCATTCCAGGTGAGGGGAAATGATCCTCTAAGATCTGAGTGGCAGAGTGGGCAACACAGGCAAAGGCCAATCTGAAACGATGAGTCAGCAAAACTCTCAACCAGCAGTTGTTTTGGTCTCGTGGTTAGAGGCATTTCCATTCATTCACTCTGCTTTGATCCTTTTATGAAATCTGGAGAACTTGCCATTTCTTTGTACATTTGTTATTTTGAAGTCTCAGTTCCTCTTCCCCTTCTCTACCCCTAAGCACTTAAAACAAAATATTGGATCATTTTTATAGCAGGATGTAGTTAAACATAAAAGAACAAGTGGGTTATCTTTGCCTATTTCTAGTGACAATTTAAAGACTATTTTCTACCAATTTTTTTCTTTTTACACCCACACTACCTTCCCCCCCAAGTGTTTCTTTCTTTAACAAATGACTCCAGATATATAATACAGATGTGCAGTAGAAATATATACCCTTTATCAGTTAGGTGGTTTCATTATGTTGTAGTAACAACTCCCTGCCTCAGTGGCTTAAAGCAACAAAGGTTTATATCTTGCCTGTAATACATTTCCCTCACATGGCAGCTGAGGCCTCGGCATCACTTTGTCCTCATCCAGGGACCCAACATGAGAAAGCAGTCATTGGCTGCACTGTCAGTTGCCAAAGGACAGGCTAAAGGCAACACTGCAAAAATGCACAGGTTCTTAAACTTCCACCTGGAAAGGATAGGTCAGTCACTGCCATACATGGATTTGACCAAGGCAAGTCCTGTCCTCTGACCAAACCTCACTTCAAAGGCTCAGCGAAGGATAATATTTTGCAAGTGGGGCACGGACGATCAGTAAACAGTCATACGGTCTATTGTACACACTCAATTAAGGGGTTCTAATACATCCATTCTTATATCAAAATCCCTAGTAATGGAGGCAATTTCTGTAATATTCTAGTCAGATGCTGTTTAGAAAAACATCACTATCCTAAGATTCAGAGTTGCAAGTCATTGTCTCAACTTCACTCTGTATGTTTGGTTAACAGCCTAATGGAGTCACATTTTGGAGATAAATAAAGGTCATCAGCTCATTAAATGAATGTGTTTCAGATCACAGGAAAACGTGTGACATGGTTACCAAGGTTCTTCACTTATAATGAAGGTCTGAAAATGTCATCCGGGGAAACCAAGAGCGAATTTCAGGCTGGAAGAATCAGTTTCCATCATGATTGTGCAACAGTAATTATGCAATTGTTTCCCATTCCTCCTCCCTAATGATACGGATGTCAGGAGACATGGGGTTCCTTTTTCACACAAATTCTACATGGCTCAGAAAGCTAACTGGGGGGCAGATGGGGAGGATGAAGTTGAAATAGGAATAGTGAAAAAATATAAGGTCAGGAATCACGACCTTTCCAGCATCATATGGCCAGTCAGGCAGTTTAGTCTTTTGCCAATCAAGCGTGGGTTGTATATCCACAGTTTATCCATTTTATCACTGAAACTAAGATATAATAAATACATATTTTGATCTCTGTCCCCAGTTTCTACCTCCAGGGAGACAATCTCCAATGGCCAATAATTTAATCGATCATGTCTATGAAATGAAGCCTCAATAAAAACCTAACCAACGGGATTTAGAGAACTTCTGGGTTGGTGAACGCTTGGATGTTTTGCGAAGGCAGGGAGGCTCCACACTCCTTCTTTCATACCTTGCCCTGTGCATCTCTTCCACCTAACTGTTCTTGAGTTGCATCCTTTCATAATAAACTGATAATCTAAGTAAATAAATCATTTTCATGAGTTCTGTGAGCTGTTCTTGCAAATTATCAAACCTGAGGTAGGGAGTTACAGGAACCTCTAAGTACAACTGGTCAGTCAGAAGCACAGGTGACAATCTGGACTTGCGATTGACATCTAAGGTTGAGCAAGGGACAGTCTTATGGGACTGAGCTCTTAAATTGTGGGATCTGCACTAACTCCAGGTCATTAGTGTCGTAAGTGAATGGTAGGACATTTAACTCATGTCCAGAGAATTGAAAAATCGGTTGGTGTGCGGAAAAACCCCATACCTTTGGTGTCAGAAGTGCTGAAACTAGAAGAGAAACGGGAATTTTTTCTTTTACCATTTTTGTATTCCTGGTCACATGTGTAGATTAGACACCTGCTATTGTTTACCTAGACTATTACAGCAGCTTCCTACTTTCCTTTCACCTCTAATCTGTCCCTTTCCACTCCACCTTTCAGGCAGCAGTGGGAGTTGTCTCACAATATTCCAGTCCTGATGGTGACAGTCACCATCTTCTTTCAGCTCCTTAAAGCCAAGCTACTGTTTTTATTGTTCAATCCACCCTCTCAGGTTTAATGAAGTATGCAATTAATAATGATGAAATTTCTCACCTGCGCACATGCCCTTATTTTGAAAGATATAGGCATATCTACTCTTTAAGTTTCTGTGTCTCTCTGACCCAAGTGATCTTTGAAAGACACATGGTAGCAGTAGGCCTTCTAGTAGAAATGGAAGGTAAAAATATCTTTAGCTAAGTTTTGATGAACAGTTATATATGCTGCATTTACAAATATGTAGATCACTTAAAAATTACAGCAAAATATTCAACCATGTCAGGGTGAGGTCGAAGAAAGAGAAAGGAGATGATTATATTCAGTGAAAATCACAGCAAAATGGTGAGTTATATTAATGCTCAAACATAAATGTATCTTTAAAAATAACACCTCAGTTTAGACCTGTGTGGCCAATAAATGTCAATTCCAGTTAGGCTTTATTTTAATTCAATTTTGCAATCCATCCCAATTGGCTTGCCTTGGGTAAGGAACAGTTTGTAATAATGAATAGAAAAGAATGGTGTCTTTATTGGTTTAAAAAAGAGAGAGAGATAAAGAAGACCAGAAAAAGAAATCAGAACAGAGTATTTTTGTTTGTTTGAGTAATGCTCTGGGTTTTCTCCTCTCTGACCTAATCCCTGTTTCAATGCTTGCTCCCAAACTCCTCATTTTACTCTCCAGAAACCCCATTTCTTTGATAAATAATTCTACATTCTCAATTTTGTCTTTGGTCTACTTTCTGCTCATAGCTAAACGTAAATTCCTTTATAGCCCTTTCTAACAGATTTTGCATATTTCCCAATTTGTCAAGTACCTTACGTGGGAAACAGGTCCATGTTCCAGACAAGTGTTTCCTACCCTCTGCAAACCCTGGATATGCTGGGCCTCATGTTTAATACCTAGCCTTACTACTCTCTATCCCTCTCATGGCTGTTGTCATTAACCCACCTTCTGTACACTAACTGAACTTTTTTCCAGACACTGTTCATTATTCTTAAACCTCTTTCTCTAACCCATTAACTCTTAACAAATGACCTTCTCAGGGAAGGTCCTACTACTCAGGCAAAGTAAGTAATCATATTGGAACTATATAAAACCTCAACTTCCCACCACTAAATCCCTAAACCATCCCTTTCTCCTCCTCCCTATTTCAGTGCGGTCATTGTCTCTTACCATCAAAACCCATCCTTCCACCTAGGCTTAGATTGTTCTTCTCTGATACTTCTTAGAAATCATGCACAGCCTCCCTCTTCTTCTTACCTCCCCTCTTCTTCTCCACACCTTCCCCTCTTTCCTACAGCACAGAGTTAATGTGCTCTCTCTAAAAGTTTAAACAATTAAAAAAATCCTCCCTAACTCTATAGCCTCCCCATCCATCATCTTATTTCCTTCTTCCTACTGTTAATTTTTTTCATTTGGCTTTGTTTACTCCCTGCCTCCACTATTCATTCTAAATCTGGTTCCTGGGCCCGCTGTCCTATTTGACATTGCTGCTCTTGCCAAGTTCAAACTATGTCATTTCTCAGTGAGACCACAACAATACCCTACATGGCAGTAGCCTCCCAAATAATTCCCAGTGATCCTCACTTTCTGGTATTCACAGCACTATGTAATCCTTTCTCCTTTCACTTCTAATAAAAATAGAATACATGGTGGGGGAGGGCGCCTAGGTGGCTCAGTTGGTTAAGCAACTGCCTTAGGTTCAAGTCATGATCCGGGAGTCCCGGGATCAAGTCCTGCATTGGGCTCCCAGCTCCCCAGGGAGTCTGCCTCCTCCTCTGACCTTCTCCTCTCTCATGCTCTCTCTCACTTTTTCTCTTTCAAATAAACAAATAAAAACCTTAAAAAAATAGAATACATGGGCCAATGATGGGATGTCCCTTCTTAAATGATTACAAAGAACTCTTTCATCTTGCTTTCTCTCACTCCCTCCTTTGCTCTGAAGGAAGCCAGGTGCCATGTTGTGAGATGCCCTGTGGAAAGATCCAAAAGACAAGGAACTGAGGGAAATCACCAGTAAGGAACTGAAGTCCTCAGTCCAGTAGTCCATGAGGAAATGAAGCCTATCAACAGCCACATTAATGAGCACAGGTGTGTCAACTCCCACACTGGGTTTCAGATGTGACAGCAGCCTTGGCTGACACCTTGAGAGCTGGCTTGTGAGCCAGGGGCACCCAAATTAGCTGGGCATGGACTCCCGACCGACGTGAACTAATAGCCAGTAAGTGTTTATTGGAAGCTAAGTTTTGGGGAAATTTGTGATGCTATAATAGATTCTACATAAGCCTCCCAACTGGTCTTAACTTGTACATTCCTTAGCTCTTCTAATCAATCTTTTCACAAAAGCCAAAGTTTTATTTTAAAAGTAAAAGATATAATTGTGTCATTTTCCTATTTAAACCTTTAACTTGCTTCCTGTTGCTGTTGGAATTAAGCAAAAAATCCTTACACTGACCTTCGAAGCACCCATGATCTGGCCCCACCTGCTTTTCTGGATTCATATCACATTTTTCTTTCCCTCACTCACCCTGATCCAACCGCAGAGAACTCTAAGGTTTTTTTTTTTTTTTTATTGTTGTTGTTTTTAGCATACCACATTCTTTCCTACCTCATATACACTGTTCCCTCTACCTGGACTGTGCATCCCCTTACTCTTGCTCTGCTCATTGCTATCCTTCTCTCAGATCTTCCTCAGATGCGATCTCCCTCAGTAGGCTTCACGGATTCCATCCCAGACTAAGTTAAGCCCCCTGCTACATACTCTCCTTACATAGCCCACCAACATGACAAGGGCCAGTGACAAGTGTTACTGTTCTGTCAGACTATCTTGCCAAACTGTCAACTCCCTGAGGGCAGAAAAGATAACTCTCCTGTTCAGATCATTAACCCCAGTGTTAGCACAGTATTCTGCCATGTGATAAGAACTTTGTAAATAGTTCCTGAAGAAAAGGAATAAATGCTAAAATGAATGATAAAAATATGCTAAAGAAATAGATGAAAGCCATTAAGAAGTACAAAATTCCAGTTACCAGATAAGTAAGCCACAAAGATCAAAAGCAGAGAATAGGGAACATAGTCAATAAGTATATAATGGTGATATAAGGTAAAAAGATGGTGACTACACTTACCGTGGTGAGCAAAGAGTAATGTATGGAATGGTTGAATCATTATTATTATATTGCACACCTGAAACTAATATAATACTATGTTAATTACACATTAATTAACAGACATAGCACACTCATACAAAAACTTATTACTTGTTTGGTAGGTGTTCCTTATAAAAAAGTAATTATATGTTAAAACCATTTTGTCTTAAACTGTTATTTAAAAGTTAGAGAGACATTTGATATAGCCTAACAAAATGCATAATAGTAAACAGAGTTCTAAGTATTAGCAGATAAGACCATCACCAATAAGACTAATTCCAAGCTTCAGAAATAAACAAATGTTTACAAAATTTTTAAAAAATGGATAACCCTTCATGTTGCATTATGAAACATAGTCAATTATTTCAAATCACTTTAAAAATAAGCACACCAAAAGGCATCTAATGCTTTTCATGCCAAATGTTTGAGACTGACACTTCATGTGAACACCTTTCAACTTATGACATGAAAGGAGCATGAAATTACACCAGCTTTTAGACATTCAGGTGCATAGATTTGATCACATACTCCTCCTCTGAACAATTATTTATGGAAAGTCTGCTCTGTGACAGGGAACTTCCTAAGTTCTGAGCATCAGAGATAATAAAGTTTCTGATCTGAGTAACTGGGTTGGATGGTGGTACTCTTGACAGAGGTGGGAAAGACTAGGAACGGGCTGCTTATGGCAAAATAAAAATACTTTTAATACATTAGAAGCATTATAAAAGCACACACTTTTGTATATGTGCTGCTGAAGTGAGCACTAAAAGCACACACTTTTGATTAACAATTATTCTTGTCACCTCTATTTGGAAGCCAATATCATCCTTTACCAAAATGGCAAGAAAATTAGAGTGGACAGTCCTGAAAACAATGCCAGAAAACCCGAGATTGATTTGTGGCTGGTTGCCTTGAGCAAAACCCTTCCTTTCTTTTGGCCTCATGTTGCTTATTTATAAAATAAGGTCTAAACATCATAGAAGATCTCTTCTGGCTTCAAAATGTTATTACTGTTTCTGCCTGAGCTCTATAAGGGCATGAACATTCTGAGTGCAGTGATCTAGATTCTATACATGTATTCAAGTTTCATGAGAGTTTGGAGGGTTTTGAAGAAAACGATAAAGCAATTGCAAATAGAGAGTACCCTTGACCTAGCAACTCCACTCCTAGGTGCTTTCAGCTGCCTTGCAAGTTATGGGCCACACTTTTGTGACTATCTCAGCAACAAAATTAAATTCAGCTTCATCCACTTATGGGTAGCTTCCTTGTGCTGGCCTGTAAAGCACATAGTTGTTGCTTTAAAAGGAAAGGCAGGGGAGAAAATCTTGTTATGTATTAACATCATACTTCTGAAAATAAAGAGTATTTTAAATCACCCTTCCACCCAAGAGAAATGGAAACTTAGGCTCACAGAAAAACCTGTATGTAAATGCTAACGGTAGCTTTATTCATCATCATGCAAACCTAGAAACAACCCAAATGTCCATCAACTGGTGAATGGATCAACAGACTGGTACCTTTGCATGACGGAATACTGGCCAGCTATGAAAACAATCAAACAGCCTGGATAAATTTCAAATGCATTATGCTAAGTGAAAGAATCTAGACTCAAAGATTACAGACAATTTAATGCAATTTATATAATGTTCTAGAAGAGGCAAAACTATGGGGACAGTCAACAGATCAGTAATTGCCTAGGGTTTGGATGGTGCAATGGCAAAGAATACTTTTGGGGTGATAGAATTTTACCCTCATTATGGTGGTTTTGCACAACTCCCTTCATTTGTCAAAACTCATAGGACTTTTCACCAAAAGGAGTGAGTTTTCCTGTGTGTATTTTTTTAATTGTGAGAAAAAAATATAACAAATCCCAAGAGATACTGTACCATGCACTTGCACTGAGTTACGAATGGCAAGTGAAAAGGTTCGATCAAAGACAAAGCAAGACCATGGAACCCAATACTAAGTCAGAAGCCCTATTCAATAAGCCCAGAATCAACATATAATTTCACGGGCCTTTTTCCAGGGTCCCTTTTCCTGGAAAACTGGCATCAGTAAACTAGTACCATTTAGGAATAAATGTATAATTATTAAGCAAGCATAGATTAAGGACTCTTTGGGTTAAGAATCTCTTTGGTGGGGAGGAAAATTTATGCCCATCAGTAATTCCACTGAAGCTTGCAGAAACCCCAGGGACCAGTGAGGCTGGGAAGATTCACTGTTAGGTATCAGTCCCAAGGCAATAGCAGATAGATTGCATCTACGAGAGACACATCAACATTCTCCACTGGAAAAAAAAAGCAATGCGCAAAATACCAAATGAGTTTCATTTCCCTATCCACCGTCATACACACAAGCACATCAAGCCAACCGTAGAGCTGCAGAATTGAACAAGAAAGGCAAGGCTTCCACAGACTCGTCTGTGTTGAAATGCTGACCTCTTGTGTCTATAAGATATTAAATCATGTAATTTGGTGCTTGAACATTTGATCCGTTTTTTTAACTTGCTTTGTGTAATAATGAAGGAACCAAGACAAAAAAATTTCAAATATAATTCAGTCTGGGAAATTGTGCTTGGCAAAGAAAACATACACTGGCTGCTCTCCAGTCATGTCAGCCTATTTGCCATTGCAGAGAGGCAATGCTAGGTACTAGTCACTTGTTCTCTTTTTTCCAGGAAGGACACAGTCAGCAGAAGCAAACTAATCCAGAATCTCCCCACAAAACCTAACAAAAATAAATGAGGACATAAAGGAAAAGTAGACTATGATGCATTTCTCAGTAAGTCACACTCCAGTTGTTAGAATATTTACCCTGCCCGCTACCAGGTTTTTGCTCGTTCAAATCCGAATTCTTTTCGTGACATATCGGCCACTGCTTGCTTTCATGGGTAATACATGATTTATTTCTCACACTGTTTGACCAATATCTTATTTAGCCTTGGAGGAGTGAGGAAATAAATATTAAAAAAATACCGGTTTGTGAGGAAAAAAAATCATCATGGGAAGAATTTTCAAATGCCTCATTTGCTTATCCAGTCATCAAAACAGTGAAGTACTGACTACATGCCAGGCTCTACAAGAATATCCCTTATTCCTTCATCATTCCAACACCTGCTGCCCTCCTGAGTAACTGCCTGCCCTCAGAAACCGGGGATATAAATCCTCCTGCTGCTTTAGAGCTTGTGGTACTCTTCCTTAATATTGTCCTTTGCATCATCTCCCAATACCCCTAAAATGTGGGTCTGCCTTACAGTTATTCCCCCTGACCACACAAGGCTATTTGTTCCATTAAGGCCACAAAGATAAATGTTAAAAATCAGACAAGTAGGAGTTTCAGTCCAACGCCTTCAGCACGGATAGTATTGAGGATTGGTGCATCTAGGTGTTCAGATGAATGCTGAATCATACCTAAAGCAACATCTTTTGTACTTCACACTACTGTTTTCTGAACTGCTAAGAAAAAAATAATGCCAATTAAACTACTGCATTGCCTAAGATGATAGTCCTGTGGCTTTGGAATTCGTTTTGTGTATTCTCAGGGATTTAGGAATTTCTTCTGCTTTCAACTGCAATGCTTAGGGGCGCCTGGGTGGCACAGCTCTCTTCAGCTCAGGTGGAATCGAGCCCCATATCGGGCTCCCTCCTCGATGGGGAATCTGCTTCTCCCTCTCCCTCTGTCTGCTTCTCCCTCTGCTTGGGCTTTCTTTCTCTTTCAAATAAATAAAGTATTAAAAAAAAAACCCAAAACCTCATCTTTCAGTAGGCCCGTACCCCTGGACTGTGACTTTTACAAGTATTTTTTCGCCCTTAAAAAAAAACAAAAAACTGTAATGCTTAACAAGTTATAGGCCACACTTTTGTGTGTATCTCAGGAACAAGAAGAAACTCGGCTTCATCTGCTTATGGGCAGCTTCCTTGTGTAGATGCATAATGCATGCAGGTGTTGCTTTAAAAGGAAATGTGGAAAAGGAAAAAAAAAAACCTGTTGAGTATTAACACCATAATTTTGAAATTAACTTCAAATTTTTTAAATTAAAATTTTAACTTCCTTGCCTCCAAAAATGTAGAAAAGAACTTATTTCAGAATACAAGGCAGAACTTTAAACTGAAAACATTTAACTCCATTTTAAAAAAATGAATAAGTTGGGGCGCCTGGGTGGCTCAGTGGGTTAAAGCCTCTGCCTTCGGCTCGGGTCATGGTCCCGGGGTCCTGGGATAGAGCCCCGCATCAGGCGCTCTGCGCAGCGGGGAGCCTGCTTCCTTTCTCCCTGCCTGCCTCTCTGCCTACTTGTGATCTCTCTGTCAAATAAATAAATAAAATCTTAAAAAAAATTAATAAGTTGTCCTTACTTTCTCATTTTTCCATGGACAGCTAAAGAATTTATTTTGGCCAGGTGCCAGTACTGTGAGGGTCATTTGGAAAATTGCAGTCTAGAGCTGAGGTTTTCACAGTTTTTTGCTCATGTATCCCCTAAAGAATTTTTAAAATCTATACATGCCTTATTTTTAAGGTGAGATTAATGTTTTTCACCATTACACCCTTTAAATAACTATAAACTATGCATGCGTGTATTGTAAGTGTTGCTATTTAAAAATAAAACTTTTATCGTAGCTTATCTTAAAAATATGGAATTGCAATCATTCTAGGGAGAAAATATTTGCTTCAATACCAAATGTAAGCCCCATTGTCCGGCCCCCACGCCTTTCTTCATCCACAATAACTTTTTGTTACAATGCTTAATCACAGTATTATAATTTTAAAGACAATTTAGAGGACACTGAAGTCCATTCATGTGGTACCAAAAATGCACCTAACTCATGAAGCAATAATAACTTGAATAACCAGGACTGGGTTCCTGCACTCTTGGGCACCTGTGACAGGACCAACAATAACTGTGGGACATATGCCAATTGCAGTGATGTAAAATTCCTTAGAATTGAGAAAATGTGTTTGGGTGACTCCAGTGAGAGCGAGACACGTGGGTAGTATAAGGAAAGAGCTGATCTCTGCTTACTTGAGAGAGCGAATTCAACTCTTATTTATGATGCTCTCTGCCTTTTCATTTTAGAATTAGGATCTGGCCCTTAAAGACTTTCCACATACCTCAGATACGGGCCTGCTTAGAAGGAGGCAGGCAGGAGGTGCCAGGCAGCAACAGGTCTCCTCAGGACTGTGGTTCTCTCAGTGTGATTCCCAGACCAGCAGCCCCAACCTCCTCTGGGCACTTGTTTGAAATGTAGATTCTCAGCCCCAACCCAGGCTTGTTGAATTCTGGGAAGGCGTCTAGCACATGGAGTTTTAATAAGCCTTCCAGGTGATTTCCATGTAAGCTGAAGTCTGAGAACCACTGCCTCTGGGAAACTCCAAACCAATGATAAAAAGGAAGATTAAGTCATTCTCTGTGTTTCCTTTTTGCTAGTTCATTTGTTTAAAAAGTCTTATTTAGGGGCGCCTGGTGGTTCAGTGGGTTAAGCCTCTGCCTTCGGCTCAGATCATGATCTCAGGGTCCTGGGATAGAGCCCCCCATCGGGCTCTCTGCTAGGCAGGGAGCCTGCTTCCCCCTCTCCCTCTGCCTGCCTCTCTGCTTACTTGTGATCTCTCTCTCTCTCTCTCTCTCTCTCTGTCAAAAAAAAAAAAAAAAAAAAAAGAAAGAAAGAAAGAAAGAAAAAGAAAAAAAAACCCAACAACATCTAGTCTTTTCCCAGGTATCCTCAGAAGAAATAAGGAGGTAGGCCTGCATTCATGCTTGAAGCAGAATGCCCCAGGGGGCTCACTTGAGGCATGGTGGGGGTCAGCAGCAGCAGTTTGTGAGGATCCCCAAGAGGAAAAAGAATCTTGGAGAAACAGAGCCCTGGATCCAACATGGCTTCATTTGGAGGGTCATCCACTATCACCCCCAGCTGTTAAACTTAGGAGAGGTGAGGTGGTTTTCTTGAGGCACCTCTTTCCTCTTTACTAAGTTGAAGATAACATGGAGTTGGGGTACGGTTTTAGTCTCACTAAATCATGTTGTGAGAAAGTTCCTCCCTTTTCAATTTCCCTTCACTCCTCATTGTGTCTAGAGAAAGTCTCCATTTGGTGTCTTCAACACATCTTTAGGACTTGACCAAAAAAGAAGGAGAGAGAGAGAGAGAGAGAGAGAGAGAATGAAAACAAAAGAGACAGAGCCTTAGGCTCAGTGCCTTGGCGAATTCCAGCTTTTAGCTAGAATTCAATAATGCTTTCTTATTTTCACCATTAATTCTTTTTGTGGTTATCACCTATTGTGGCAGGAGATACTGGTTTCCTATCTGAAACCATCATCTAAAAGTTTCATTTAAAGAAAGTTTATTTCAGTGAAAGGTGTTCCATTAAAAAAAAAAACAACTAAGGATATTAGAGTAGAGATGATTTGAGTATATAGTGTGCAAAAAGGAACCACTATATTAAGGACAGCTGTGGGTTGTTACTCTGGCACTTAAACTAATGAGACTTCAAATTCAGCTCGTCTCTTCAGAGAGATGATTTCTATTCCTAATTCAACCTTCAGGATGGCTTTCAGGAAACCACATACGTACAACCTTGTACTCTACTCAGTGAGTTAGGACAGTTGATTTAAAACGACAACAACAAAACAAAAATAAAACAGAGCTAGAGGGAGAATAGGAGATTGTGACCAAGATTTTAGAATACCATTTTTAATAATAAAAACTTGAATTAAGTTTATGGTAAACTACTTGACAAGAGGACAAATAAGAAGACACAACTTTCTCCATTACCAGTAGCAATTAAAATACAAATAATTCCCACTGAGAATCATGATTATTTACATGCTGTGCACAAATTATCCTTCTGTATATAATCTTGTAAGCATCTGAGTTGAAAATGTGGCTTTATTAATCCTACAGTCAGGATTTCTCTAGTGCACTATTTCTGTTATTTTTTAATTTTTTAAATAGATTTTATTTATTTATTAGAGAGAGAGAGAGAGAAGGAGCACACGCATGCCCGTATTGAGTCAGGAGAGGGGCAGGGAGGAGGGAGAACGAGGAGGAAAGAATCTCAAGCAGACTCCCCGTTGAGCACAAAGCCAACAACAGGGGGCTCGATCTCATGACCCTGAGATCACAATCTGAGTGGAAACTGAGAGTCCAATGTCTGACTGATTGAGCCACCCAGGCATCCCTTGTTTTTCATTTAAATGTATCTTAAATATACTCACTAATACTTCCCTTGGCATATGTGACAATGGTAGCTTTTGGGTACAAATTACTGACTACTCAGTTAAGTTCCATTATCATTCTGCATAGGTTTAGTATCTACAGTTACAGCTATAATGTAATTTAATTTCTAATTAGAAGATCATCATAGCAACATATTTAATACAGTTGGAAGCAAATCTTAAATGCTTACTGGTTTGGAAGATGTGGAAGTTCTCATAAACCCAGGTAAGCAGTAATAGAAGGGGGTGGGAACATCCTCCCTGGAGGGGTGATGCTTCAGTGAGGGTAGAGGTGGTGCGATTAGAGCTCTCTGGGCAACCAGAGAGGCTTTGACTGGATTCGGCTCTTCAGTTCTTTCTCCTACTGGGATCCAATAACCATCCAAGTAAATAAACACACCATGAATGTTACTGGATTTCAGAGCCTATTACGGAGCCAACAAGCTGATTCAGTCCTTACTAACAATCCATGCTCCCAGAGATTCAGAGCCAGCATCATTGAGTTACAAATTCATTAAAAATGAACAGAAATAAAAATTGAACCAGACTAGGGCAAACTCAGGACAAAGATGGAAAACATGTTAACCACCAGAGGGGGCTGAGGGCCAGAGCCAGCTGCTTTTAGCATCAAATTCCTTCTACAAAAAGACCTGAGCTGAAAGGAACTGTTTGCCAGAAGCTCCTAGAGATAAAGGTGGGCTCCTACAGCAAATGTTCCACATCCTGGAAGTAAACAACACAAATGAGATAATATTTAATTGTTGCCATTATGTGTTGCGAAATAAAACCTTGAGGCAAATAGCAAAGACTGTACCTTGCCTGAATTTCCTTCTTTTTCTTTGCACTACTTAAAAGTCTTGCCCAATCATCTTTTCCTGTTCCATAAAAATGGCCATAAATTCTCTCCGCGATGCTTTCCCAGGCTATGCGTTTGGACAACACTGTTAGTGGCTAGGGGTTGATGATAAGATCCCACTGCACAGAACTGGAAGTGTTTTGTCCCTTCTGCCTATGGCCTCCTTACCTGTCTCCATCAGGAAGCTGGGGAGACTTCCCAGAGGGTCCCGTGCTCACTGCGCCTGCAAATCAGTCACAGGACCCACCTCCCGTCTCCTCCAAGACAGAGTAGTGTGACTCCATCTGCATTGTTTAACAAGGATAACTGTACAACTTGTCTACGTGTCTGTGGCTTCAGGTTCTATTTCAAGTGCTCTCGTCACTTAAACTCTAGGGCTTTGCCCAGATGGGGATATGTTTCCTGAAATTTGGATTTCTCTCTACTTTGGGATTTTTACCAGGTCACTGTGTGATTTTTTTTTTTAAGATTTTATTTATTTATTTGATAGACAGAAATCACAAGTAGGCAGGGAGGCAGAGAGAGAGGAGGAAGCAGGCTGTCCGCAGAGCAGAGAGCCCGATGCAGGGCTCGATCCCACGACCCCGGGATCATGACCTGAGCCGAAGGCAGCGGCTTTAACCCACTGAGCCACCCAGGTGCCCCCACTGTGTGATTTTTATGTTGTCATTCCACTCTTCCCTTTCCCATCTGTAGTATGCAATGGTACGACCAATAATTAGGAGACGTAAGATACGCCATGAGGACTAGCTGGTATCCTTCCCAGAACCCCAATGAGGAAGGTTTGTTATGCTGTTTTCACATTTTGGTTCCATTTTATAGACACAGACACCAAGGCACCACCAAGATGTTTGAAGGACTTCCCTACGATAATGTGTTACCACATTCACTTGGCGGTCTGTGTTCCAAAGATTCCGCTCGTGCTCTTCTCACATACGATTCCAATCAAGATGTACAGCTAAAAGTATTTAGCAGTAGTATCTGGCAGGAGTCAAAAACTTTAATAATCACCATGCAAGCCAGAGACCTGGTCTTCATTGTTTTGGCAAGAATTAGGAAAGACGTTTTGTAATATTCTTGCTCAAGTCATAGTTTGTGTTTCCAAGTTAAGTGCTTGCTAATCTTCTGTTGCTGCTTATACCATTTAGCAGAGTGTCCATGGGCAAGTGCGTGGCCAGGCAGCCCAAGCAGCCTTCACCGCCACAACATACACAAAACGAAACCTCCTGAAGAGCCAGAAGAGCCAGAAGAGCACAGAGATGAAGACAGAAACAAAGAACTGGCCTTGCCAAAGTCCAAAAGTCTGGGCGAGGATGCCAGGAGCCAAATCTCTAGGGCACAAACAAGTAGGCAGAAGGTCTCCCAGGAACAGGATGTTCTGCTGCATTTCCAATTACCCTGGCCTCTGGGCAGGGCATCTGCTGCTGGTAATGCACCCTCCTCCCCAGGGCTCTCCTCTAGGAAGAGCAACAGGATATACCTCTCAGAAAGAGCAGGCAAGACCATTGAGCAAATCACATTTCTACAGACTGAGAATTCAGTCTCTTTTGACTGAATCTCAGAGCAGTTTTCTTTGTGGGAGAAGTGATATGAACAACTTTGTCCCTCCTCCACTTGGCATTCAGTACTTTTCATTATCTAAATACACCGTTAAGTCTCATTGTTAAGTCTCGTGAGTTTCTTACATTGTGACCACACGCGGTGGAATATAAAGTTCTATTAAATATGTAGTAAACCAAGATTATAAAGGAAGGGGGATAGGGGATAAAGAATAATAAGTGAAGCAAACCCTAAAGAGGGCAAAGTAGCATGAGGTGTCATACGGCTTTAAGTCACAAATCAGAGAATCCCATAGCAGCAAGCAAAGATTCTGGCCTTAACAATATTTGAAAGCAAATTTGAGATGCACTTGAGATATGAGAGCAGGATAAAACCAGGTCCTTGTTTTTTATTGATTTTATTTATTTATTCATTACTTTTTTGGGTGTTTTCAGCTTAACACTTGGAAGATGATGCTGAGAATTTATGCATTTTTTTTTTAAGATTTATTTATTTATTTTGGGGGGAGGTCAGTAAAGGGAGAGGAAGAGAGAGACTTTTCAAGCAAACATCCTGCTGAGCACAGAGTCCATTGCAGGGCTTGATCCCAGGACCCTGAGATCATGATCTGAGCCAAAATCAAGAGTGGGTCGCTCGATCGACTAAGTCACCCGGGTGCCCTGATGAGAATTTCTTAATGATTGTGGTCTAACAACTGTTGGGCCACAATTCCCAGAGATAAAGATATGAACACTATTAGACATTATTAGTAAAGTCCGTTCACTCCCTTCATTCCTCATTTTAAGACTGTGCCTCCAGCAAGGAATTACGAGAAGACTAGGCTGAGACCAACCCCCACGACCCACCCACACACATTTTTAAAGGGTTCCTTAGCTATGCAATCATAAGAAAGAATTTCAGGTAATAAAGTCTTGTATGTGTTCAAAATGTTTGGGATAGTCTCTTCGGTATGTCTCTCTGATAATGCCCACAGGACTTCGTAAAGTTAGAGACAGTAACCCGATGAAGAGAGAGATAAA
>RCUC01148570.1:0-28952 GCA_003697995.1 Taxidea taxus jeffersonii | reverse complement strand
GGTGCTTTCATTTTTTTAAAAAGATTTTATTTATTTATTTGACAGATAGATATCACAAGTAGGCAGAGAGGCAGGTAGAGAGAGAGAAGAGGAACCAGGCTCCCTGATGAGCAGAGAGCCTGATGTGGGGCTTGATCCCAGGACCCTGGGATCATGACCCGAGCCAAAGGCAGAGGCTTTAACCCACTGAGCCACCCAGGCGCCCCATGGTGTTTTTATTTCTGTGGTTCAAAATAACTTCTATTTTCACTTGTCACTTCCTCCTTGACCCATGGGTTATTTACAGATTTCCAAATTTTAGATGATTTTCAATAAATTTTGTTTTCAATTCTGTGGTTTGGTTCTGTGTGGTCAGATATACTTTGTTTGATTTCAGTTCTTTTAAATTTCTGAGATTTGTTAGTCTTGATGAATGTCCCCTGTGAACTTGAAAATAAATTTAATTAGGTCAGGTTGGTTGAGAGTATTCAGGTCTTCTCTATCCTTACCGATTTCCTGTCTACTGGCTTCTATTGATTACTGACAGAGAAGTGTTGAATTTTCTGATTATAATTGTGGGATTGTCTATTTTTCCTTTTAGTTTTATCAGTTTTTGCTTAAAGTATTTTGCTTAATGTACCTGAAACTCTTTTGTTAGATGTATACACATAACAAATTATCTTCCTGGTGAATTTTATAATGTCCCTCTTTAACCTTGGTAGTATTTATTTGGAGTTTTATTTTGTATGATAATAATATAGCCACTCTGGGTTCCTGGTTGCATAGTATATTTTTTCTATTTTTAAAAACCTATTTAACGTAAGTTTCTTGTGGACAGCATATACGTTGGATCCATTTTTTAAGATTAATTAATTTATTTGAGAGAGAAAGAGAATGAGCAGGGGGAGGGACAGAGGGGGAGGGAAAAGCAGACTCCCTGCTGAACAGGGAGCTCACCACGGGGCTTGATCCCAGGACCCTGGGATCATGACCCAAGCCAAAGGCAGACCAACTGAGCCACCCAGGTGCCCCTGTCACCAGTTCTTTTACAGAACAAAGATAAACTGTCAGGAGAAAGAGGATAGTTGCGTGAAATTATGTGATGTAATTGAGGTGCTGTCACTACATCAGCAATCATATTATATGAATACATCAAATTACCATGTTGTGTACCTTAAATTTACATATCAAGTATATTTCAATTTTTCTAAAAAGCAATGACTACCATGGACTGGATGAGGTCTTTAATGGAGACAATGTTGTGGGGGATAGGGAGGGGCAACAAAGGAGAGGTTAGACTGAATACCAAGAAACATCAACATTTAAGAAGAAGAAACAGAAAAAGCCCAAATAAATAGAGATCAGGAGTAAACCTTGATAGCTTAGAATCACAGAAGTCAAGAGAGAACACATGTCAATTATATCCGAATGAAGTTGGGGAAGAAAAGAGGGGGGATGTTGTTAGGAAGGAGGCATGGTCACCACTGTCAAGTGCTGTTGAGAGGCCAAGCTAAACAAGGAATGAAAACAATCCACTGGATTTGGGTGACCTATAAATGGTTAGTAACTTCAGTGAGAGCAGTTGCAACTGAGCAGTAGGGAGAGAAGCCAGACTACAGCAAGAACAGGAGCAAGGATGTGATAAGAAAATGTACAAAGCCTTTTTGAGAAATTTGGGTATGACAAAAAAATAAAGAAGGAAGAAAGGAGGAAGAAAGGAAGGGAAGAAGGAGAGAAGGAAGGAAAGCAGGGGGTGGTGGTTAGTGGAAACACAAAATCGTATTTAAAGTGTATGGTAAAAAAAATAAAGTGTATGGTGAATATGAAAAAAATCTGGGCCTTTAAAAAGGGACTGGAGTGGGGCACCTGGGTGGCTCAGTCGGTGAAGCATCCGACTCTTGATTTTAGCTCAGATCATGATCTCACGGTTGTAAGATTGAGCCCCACATCAGGCTCATGCTGGGCATGGCACCTGCTTGAGATTCTCTCTGCCCCTCTCCCTCTGTCCCTCTACCCTCTGCCCTCTGCTCTCTCTCTCTCTCAAGAAAGAAAGAAAAAAGGGGGGGGGCCAGAGGGAACTATTTAAAAAGTCAAAAAGTGGTTATTTCCAGGTGATTATTAGAAGTGATTTTTTTTGTCTTGTACTTTTTCAAAACTACCCAATCTCAAGCTCTCCTTTTTCCACCCTTCCTCAGATATTTTATTTATTTATTTATTTATTTGACAGAGAGAGAGAGAGAGAGAGAACACAAGTAGGCAGAGCAGCAGGCACAGGTGTGTGGGGGGAAGCAGCCTCCCTGCTGAGCAGAGAGCCCGATGTGGGGCTCGATCCCAGGACCCTGAGATCATGACCTGAGCTGAAGGCAGAGGCTTAACCCACTGAGCCACCCAGTGCCCACCTCAGATATTTTATATCAACGTTTATTCCCATCCCGCCGGGCTCTCCTCCTTCCTGACTTGTCTGCTCAGTTTTCCATTCTCTTAGGTAGACCCTCCTCATCGTCCTCTTCTTGTGTCTTATATTAGCCATTCTCCCATCTCTGTTAGTCCCTGAGACTTCCTCTGCCATTGCCAGGAGGTGCTTTCTTTCTTTTCTTTTCTTTTTTTTCCCTAAGATTTTATTTATTTATTTATTTGACACAGAGAGACATGGTGAGAGAGGGAACACAAGCAGGGGGAGTGGGAGAGGGAGAAGCAGGCTTCCATAGAGCAGGGAGCTCGATGTAGGGCCCAATTCCAGGACCCCGGGATCATGACCTGAGCTGAAGGCGGACGCTTAACAACTGAGCCACCCAGGTGCCCCCAGGAGGTGCTTTCTGAAAACATGCTAAAAACATGTTTAATAAGTGTCATTTTTATTTTCTTTTCCTCTTGCCGACTCAGTCATTTTTTTTCTTTCAACACAGAGAACACAAATATTTGTACTTTTTGTTTATTTCAGATTCTGAATCTATACCTGAAACTAAAGAATGCTTTCCAAAGCAGGGACTTTATGATGAAGTGTCATCTGAAAGAGATCTGATAATGGAAAGACTTAAGAAGGATGAGTCCTGGGACTCCAGACTGATAGAAACCTGGCAATGTGAGGACACATTAGAAAGGCAGCAAGGAAATCAGAAGAAAGATTTAAGGCAAATCATAATTAAACGCAAGAAAAACACTGTGGAGGATTGTAGTGAAACTGGTGAAAGTTCAAGCCCAATTCAACATCACATTTACTCAGTGAAGAAGCCGTGGAAGTGCAGTGAATGTGGGAAGGCCTTCAGTTACTACTCAGCCTTCATCCTCCATCAGAGAATTCATACTGGAGAGAAGCCTTATGTGTGTAAAGAGTGTGGAAAGGCCTTCAGTCGGAGCTCATCACTTATTCAGCATCAGAGGATTCACACTGGAGAGAAACCCTATGAGTGTAACGAATGTGGGAAGGCTTTCAGTCATCGGTCAGCCCTCATCCAACATCATATCATTCATACTGGAGAAAAGCCCTATGAGTGCAATGAATGTGGGAAGGCCTTCAACCAAAGCACATACCTTATTCAACATCACAGAATCCATACTGGTGAGAAACCCTATAAATGTAAGGAATGTGGGAAAGCTTTCAATGATACCTCATCCCTTATTAAACATCAAAGGGTTCATACTGGAGAAAAACCCTATGGATGTACAGAGTGTGGGAAAGCCTTCAGTGACAGGTCGGGCCTCACTCAGCATCAGAGAACTCATACAGGGGAAAAGCCATATGAATGCAGTGAATGTGGGAAAGCCTTCAGTTACTGTTCAGCTCTTATTCAACACCAAGGAACCCATACTGGGGAGAAACCTTACAAATGTAATGAATGTGGAAAAGCCTTCAGTGACCGCTCAGCTCTTGTAAGACATCAGAGAATTCATACTGGAGAGAAACCTTACAAATGCAAAGAATGCAAGAAAGCCTTCAGCCAGAGCTCATCTCTTACAAAGCACGTGAGAACGCATACTGGAGAGAAACCGTATAAATGCAATGATTGTGACAGAGCCTTCAGCCAGAGTTCATCTCTTATTCAACACCAGAAAACCCATATGGGAGAAAAACACTACAAGTGTAAGAAATGTGATAAAACATTTAACATGCGTTCAGCCTTTCATCAACACAAAGAAATTCATGATGAATAGAATGCAGTAAATTCACGAAATAACTATGTAGTCTCAGGGCACCCAGGTGGCTCAGTGGGTAGAGCATGCAACTCTTGATCTGTGGGTTGTGAGTTCAAGTCCCACGTTGGGCGAGGTTTTACTTTAAAAAAAGGGAGGGGGAGAGAATTATGTATTTTCTCCTAATTGTGTAGACCTGTTCTAAGTATTACAGGGTATACTATGAAAACATGAGGCTGTGTCATGCAAAAAACAGCTCTCTTCCTTGAAAGGTTATTAGGTAGGGGAAGAGGACAAGAATTACAGTAACGAATTCCAAAAAGCTGAAGCAGTACAGAGAAATCCTAGAGAAGCACAGAAAGAGGAAGTCTGATTTAGTCAGAGAAACAGACTCAGAAGCTAAGCATCTGATATTATAGAAAAACGAATCAGAGGAGCAGCCTGACCAGTACTTGAGGCTGATGGCTCTCTAAATAGTAGTTTCAGCCTGGAGTCAAGTGGGGAGGATTAGGATCCCAAAGAGGAAAATCATCAGAAAGTTTCTCTAGAGAAATAAAGAGGGAAAAAAAATTGAAGCCCAGGAAATCCTCCCTTTCTCTGTCCCCACACTCCACGTGTTCACTTGCAAACATTTATACTAGTGACTGTTAACTCTGGGTGTACACTGAAATCATCTGAGAAGCTTAAAACACACACACACACACACCTGGCTTCCAGCCCCAGAGATTCAGATAAAATCCAGACTAGGGGGGTAGCCTTGGCATCGGGAATTTAAAAACTCCTCAGGTAGTTCCAATATGCAACCAAGATTAGGAACAACCTAATTAGGCTCTTCCTGTAAAGGATCAATTCAGTAAGGTAGGAGGAGTACAGGCAGCTTGAAAGGATAATAACAATCTATATCAGCTCTCAAGAGCTCTTTGTGTCCTTATTTCTGCCTTTTCTTTCTGTTGCTAATTATAAAATGTCCCCTTCCTTCCTTCCCCCCTTCCCTTCTCTCTTCCTTCCTTTTCTTTCTTTCTTTCCTTCCTTTTTCCTTCCTCCCTCCCTCCCTTTCTTTCTTTCTTTCTTGACTTTGAATCCTTTTGTTTGGACCTTTTTAAAAAACTTTTTTATTAACTTTTTTTTTTAAGATTTTATTTATTTATTTGATAGAAATCACAAGTAGGCAGAGAGGCAGAGAGAGAGGAGGAAGCAGGCTGTCTGCAGAGCAGAGAGCCGAAGCGGGGCTCGATCCCACAACCCTGGGATCATGACCCGAGCTGAAGGCAGCGGCTTTAACCCACTGAGCCACCCAGGTGCCCCTAAACTTTTTTTTTTTTTTTTAAAGATTTTATTTATTTATTAGTTAGAGAGAGAGAGAGCACAGGCAGAGAGGCAGGCAGAGGCAGAGGGAGAAGCAGGCTCCCTGCCAAGCAAGGAGCCCGATGTGGGACTCGATCCCAGGACGCTGGGATCATGACCTGAGCCGAAGGCAGCCGCTTAACCAACTGAGCCACCCAGGCGTCCCTAAACTTTTTTTTTAATAAAGATTTTATTTGTTTATTTGACAGACAGAGATCACAAGTAGGCAGAGAGGCAGGCAGAGAGAGAGGAGGAAGCAGGCTCCCCAAGGAGCAGAGAGCCCGATGTGGTGCTTGATCCAAGGACCGTGGGATCATGACCTGAGGTGAAGGCAGAGGCTTCAACCCACTGAGCCCCTTGTTTGGAGCTTTTTTGTTTTCTCTGACTTTGTGTGAATTGAGCTACCTAATACTAACTTCTGCTCTGGCCCTCACCCTTTAAGCCTGGATAAAGCTTTCTCAACCACTTCTGCCTATGAGGATCGTATATTGTGCTTGCCACCTGTGGTCAAGTGGTGGCAAATATTAACCTTAAGAAGCAAGAGGGGTCGCCTGGGTGGCTCAGTGGGTGAGCCCTTTCTCTCTGCCTACTTGTGATCTCTCTCTCTCTCTGTCAAATAAATAAATAAAATCTTAAAAAAAAAAAAAAGAAAGAAACAAGAGGAGGACCTCCACACCAGAAATCAGGGGTGGAGATAGGGTGACTAGGAGGGAACCTCAAAGAGTTGAACTTTTTTTTTTTTTAAAGATTTCATTTATTTATTTGAGGCAGAGAAAGTGAGAGAGAGAGAGAGAGAGAGCGCACTAGTGGGAGGAGGAGCAGAGGGAGAGGGAGAAGCAGACTCCTAACTGAGCAGGGAGCCCCATGCAGGGCTTGATCCCACCAGGATCATGACCTGAGTCAAAGGCAAACAATCAATTGAGCCACCAGGTGTCCCCAAAGACTTAAACTTTTGACTCCAACTGTGTTGTTGGTATCTTAAGAATTTCCTGAAGTTATAATAAAATTTAGTTGTTTGCACAAATTAATACTGAACTTCAAGGCATGTAGGTGGGAGGAAAGGTCAATAAAAAAGGTTTCTACATTTAATATGACAAAGAATAATAGTGCTAAGGAGATTTTTAAAAAAGATTTGATTTATTCATTTGACAGACAGAGATCACAAGTAGGTAGAGAGGCAGGCAGAGAGAGGGGGTGGAAGCAGGCTCCCCGCTGAGCAGAGAGCCTGATGTGGGACTTGATCTCAGGACCCTGAGATCATGACCTGAGCTGAAGGCAGAGGCTTTAACCCACTGAGCCACTCAGGTGCCCCAATGCTAAGGAGATTATGAGAAATTACAGAGGACTTAAAAAAAATTACAGATGATACTGTAATTCCTATAGAATGTCCATTAAATGATAATGTAAGTAGAGGAACTAAATTACATGTTTTAAAAAATATTTAATCCAAGGAAGATGGGAAAGGAGAAAGAGAGGCACAGATGGGACAAATCCTAAACAGCAAAATGGTAGAGCTAAATGCAATCAGTAATTACATTAAGTGTAAAAGAAACACTCCAAATAAAACTCAAAGATTATGACACTGAATAAAGATGCCTGACCCTGGTATGTGTAAAAGAGGCAAATGTTAAATACAGAAACAGGTTGAAAGTTCAAAAGATGAAGTGAAGGGGCACCTGGGTGGCTCAGTGGGTTAAAGCCTCTGCCTTCGGCTCGGGTCATGATCCCAGGGTCCTGGGATGAGCCCCACATCGGGCTCTCTGCTCAGCAGGGAGCCTGCTTCCCTTCCTCTCTCTCTGCCTGCCTCTCTGCCTACTTGTGATCTCTGTCTGTCAAATAAATAAATAAAAATTTAAAAAAAAACTTAAAAAAAAAGATGAAGTGAAAACACTAATCAAAGAAAGCTGGAGTGGACATTTTTTTTTAGATTATTTTATTTTATTTTATTTATTTGATAGACAGAGATCACAAGTAGGCAGAGAGGCAGAGAGAGAGAGGAGGAAGCAGGCTGTCCACAGAGCAGAGAGCCCGATGCGGGGCTCGATCCCACGACCCTGGGATCATGACCCAAGCCGAAGGCAGCGGCCTTAACCCGCTGAGCCACCCAGGCGCCCCTGGAGTGGACATATTAATATCAGATAAAATAGAATTCAAGAAGGGTATCATCACAGAAACAGAAGGACATTTTGTAAGGATAAAATGATCAATTCATCAAGGTTAGGAATTCTTATGTGTAACTGCATTACAAATAGGATATATGTTAATATTATAAATACAATTTATAATTTTAAGTTATTAATAAGTTATATACCTCATATCAGGGCTTCCAAAATCACAAGGTAAAAACTGACTGAACTAAATTTTTACAAAGAACAATCCACAATTTTATTATTTGGAAATTTTAACACTCCCGGGGTGCCTGGCTGGCTCAGTAGGCTGAACATCTGACTCTTGACTTTGGCTCAGGTCATGATCTCAGGAGTCATGAGATTGAACCCTGTGTTAGGCTCCGTGATCAAAGGGGAACCTGTTTGAGGATTCTCTCCCTCTGCCCCACCCCCACCACATGCTTGTGCTCTCATGTGCTCTCTCTCTAAAACAAATGTATGAGTCTTTTTAAAAAAATTTGTTTGAGTCTTTTTTGTTTTAAGATTTTATTTATTTATTTGTCAGAGAGAGAGAGAGAGAGAGAGAAGGAAGGAGCGAGCACAGGCAGAGAGAGTGGCAGGCAGAGGCAGAGGGAGAAGCAGGCTCCCTGCCGAGCAAGGAGCCCGATGCGGGACTCGATCCCAGGACGCTGGGATCATGACCTGAGCCGAAGGCAGCCACTTAACCAACTGAGCCACCCAGGCATCCCCAAATGTATGAGTCTTTAAAAAAATTTAATAATCCATTCTCAGCAGTTGATAGAACATCTACACTAAAAATATTAAAGATCTAGAAAAGCTCAGCAACACTGTCTACCATGTTGAATTGACTGGCATATATAGAATACTTTACACACAACTTCAGAGTGTACATTCCCCTTTAAGTGCACATGGAATTTTCACCAAGGTAGGTTATATACTGGGCCTTAAAGCAAGGTCAGTAAATACAAAGGACTGAGAATATTTTTTACTACATTTAATGAAAGTAGAGATCAATACAATAAGATAGGAAATCCCCAAATATTTGGAAATTAAATGCCATACCTGTAATTAACCCAAGTAAAAAAAAATTTTTTTAAAGATTTTATTTATTTATTTGTTTGAGAGAGAGAGTGAGAGAGAGAGAATGAGTGGTTGGGAGGGGCAGCAGGAGAGAGAGAGGGAAGCAAGCTCCTCACAGAGCCAGAAGCCAGACTCGGCTTGATCCCAGGACCCAGACAGGGACCATGACCTGAGCCAAAGGCAGATGCTTAACTGAGCCACCCAGACGACCCTAAGTCAAAAATTTTAGTATATGTGCTGCCGAAGCGAGCACTCTAAGTCAAAAATTTTAAAGGAAAATGGGTTGAAATAATATATATTATCCTCTTTGACTGTAGTGGGATTAATCTAGATACCATTAACAGGTAATGGGGGAAGAAGCCTCAAGTTCCTAGAAATTAAGAAAAACACCATTAAGTAACCAAAGAGAAAAGAAAAAAATAGAAATTGAAAAACAATTTTTTTGACTGAATAAAAATGAAGATGCAATGTACTCAAACTTGTGGATACAACTAAAACAATGTATAGGGAGGAGCGCCTGGGTGGCTCAGTTGGTTAAAGCCTCTGCCTTCGGCTCAGGTCATGATCCCAGGGTCCTGGGATCGAGACCTGCATTGGCTCTCTGCTCAGCGGGGAGCCTGCTTCCCCCCCGCCCCCCATCTCTGACTCCTTGTGATCTCTCTCTCTCTCTGTCAAATAAATAAATAAAATACTTTAAAAAATGTATAGGGAGAGATCTCTCACATTAAATTACCTAACATTAGAAAAGAAGGTTGAAAATCCATCATCCCAATTTCCATTGAAACACTAAAAGTGGAAGCAAATTAAACATAAAGTAAAAAAATATATATAAGAAAGCAGAAATTGGGCTCCTGGGTGGCTCAGTTTGTGAAGGATCTGCCTTGACTCAGGTAATGATCCCAAGGTCCTGGAATTGAGCCCTGAGTAGGACTCCCTGCTCATAAGGGAGTCTGCCGGGTCGCCTGGGTGGCTCAGTCGTTAAGCGTCTACCTTCGGCTCAGGTCATGATCCCAGAGTCCTGGGATCGAGCCCAGGGGCTCCCTGCGCTGTGGAGAGCCTGCTCCTCCCTCTCCCACTCCCCTTGCTTGTGTTCTGTCTCTCGCTGTCTTTCTCTGTCAAATAAATAAATAAAATCTTAAAAAAAAAAAAAAAGAAGAAGGGAGTCTGCCTCTTGCTCTGTCCCTCCCTCACTGCTCAAGCTCTTTCTCTCTCTCTCTAATAAAAAAAAAAAATCTTAAAAAAATACAGAACAGAAATTTTAAAATACAAAGCATATATACAATATAGAACATCAACAAAGGCAAAGGTTGGTACTTTCTGTATGGTTGCTTTTACAAAACAAAACTGAAAGAACATGCAAGAAAATTACATGTGGGGGTGGGAAGGAATGAAGTGAATGGAGCAGGGCAGAGTGCCACCCTTCACTGTATTTTGTTTTGACTTGAGCCAATCAAAATGTTTTTTAAAATTTTACTTCTTTATTTATTTGAGAGAGAGAGAGAGAGAGAGCATGAATGGAGGAGGGAGACCAGATGGAGAGGGAGGGGGAAAGAATCTCAAATAGATTCCACATGGAGTGCAGAGCCATGCAGGGCTTGATCCCAGGATTCTATGAGATCATGACCGGAGCCAAAACCAAGAGTGAGATGTCCAGCCAACTAAGCCACCCAAGCACCCCTCAAAACATTTTAATAACTATCCAGTGCTATTCCAAGCCATATTGGATACAGAGGTAAAAAGAAACAAATGTACACCTATATACAAATTGGAAAAGTTAATACAAGCTCCATAATTTAAAAGAATAATTATGGGGCAGGCCCCTGGCTGGCTCAGTCAGTAGAGCATGTGACACTTGATTTCTGGTTTTGTAAGTTCAAGCCCCTTGTTGGGCATAAGGTTTACTTAAAAAAAAAAAAAAAAAAAAACTACATACAAGGTCCACATTGCCCAGTCTGTTTGCGCATCATTGTCAACCCGTACAAAGTAGGATGTGATGGCTTCATGGCTCAGGAACCAGGAGCTGATTGGAAATAACTTCTCAGTGCACAATAACCCTGGGTTATAGAACAAGCAAACAATAGCTTGTCTTACTTAAAATTCTGATATTTTGTTTTTCATCGATTTTTTGCATTTAGAGATTTTTTAAAAGACTTACTTATTTATTTGAGAGAGAGGAGGGGCATAGAGAATCCCAAGCAGACTCTGAGCTCAGTGTGGAGCCTGACGGGGGGTGGGGGAGTTCAATCCCATGATGCCAAGATCACAACTTGAGCTGAAACCGAGAGTCCACAGCTCAACAGACTGTGCCACCCAGGCACCCCCTTTTTAAAGATTTTAAAAGTAATCTCTACACCCATCAAGGAGCCTGAATTCACAACCCTGAGATGAAGAGTCACGTGGACTACTGACTGAGCCAGTCAGGAGCACCTGCATTAATTTTGATTTAGAAAATATTGCATTAAAACATTTCTCTTGATCACTGAATTTTTTGGTGCCCTCTTACGTTTTGCACCCAAGGTGCATGCGTCACTTGTCTCACCCTAATCCCTGCCCTGAACACATTATATGAGATCATCTGGAGGTGGGAGAGCTGGAATGGAGGCGATTCAGCGATTTTCAACATGCCCAAGGAAAGCAAAAACTCTTTGTGGACATATTTATTTAAAAACTCAATAAAAAACTATAAAGATATTGGTAGATTTTAGGGGATTCTAAAACTTCATTTTGCACTTTTTAAACTCCGAATCACAGCCTGGAGTTACTGGGGGTCTTCATCTTTGCGACAGAGGAAATCAACAGAGACATTCATTACCAATCTCACTCTAGGATTTTCCACTTGGGGGTCTGGAAGCTTCATCTCAGGGGCCCTTCAGGGAACCATATGCCTCCTGACAGGGCCCCAAAACCCTGTATCCAACTACAGCTGCCAAGATCACCCTCCTCTGTCTCCTCTCATTGGGGATCTCAGCTGGCACTGTCCGTGCCCATGGCGAGATTGGTGGGACTATATACATTTCCCCAGGTGAGTGATCTGAAGTTCATTTTCATTTTATCACTCTTTACCCACCAATGTGACCTTGCAGGTTCAACCCAAAGTCGCAGTGCAGCCCTACTCCAAATGTAAATGAGTACACAGGCATTCCTCCTGAACCTGGCAAACATTTTCCTGTGATTCACTTTCCTACTTCATAGAGTTGTCATGTAGACGCTGTAAATTAATTCATATAAAGCACATGGAATAGTCCCCTGGCACACAGGAATCCTATTATCTATCAGTTTTGGTCACTAAATAAACTTTCAGTAAAAATATATGAGTAATTTTAAGGGAGTACCAAAATTGGCAAAGAAGTAAAATGCATCATTTAGATAACCAGACAAGTGGTTGGTGATAACTTTGTTCATAGTTTCAAGGAAGAAACTGAAAAATTTTTGAGTCATGGGAATGAACTGAGAGCCATGGGAAAATAGCAAAAAGAAGTTCAAGGAAAATAATCAAAATAAACAAGAGAACAAGATATTGATGAGCAGATGTTCAAGCCAGCAGAAGACTAGAATCTTATGTATTTGCTGAAAGGAGCTAAGTAATGAGTCACTTAAGTGACTTAATCTGAGTCTAGTCCCCCTCGAGAACATGACTGCACATGACTGCATAGACTTCCCATGTATACATACTGGCTGTGTGCAGGTGTTCATACAAAATCATGCATACTGGGGCGCCTGGGTGGCTCAGTGGATTAAGCCTCTGCTTTCGGCTCAGGTCATGATCTCGGGGTCCTGGGATCGAGCCCCAGATCGGGCTCTCTTCTCAGCAGGGAGCCTGCCTCCCCCCGCTCTCTGCCTGCCTCTCTGCCTACTTATGATCTCTCTCTCTCTCTCTGTTAAATAAATAAATATAATCTAAAAAAATCATGCATACTGTACTTTTGGGGTAAGGTAAAGGATTTTACAGGAATAATTTCGAAGTCATTTGATTTAGCTTACCATCTAATTTCAGAACCTACCCTCCACTGATATATTTTCACAATAAATAGAAAATTTGGGGAATGATCAGATGACAGGTTTGGCTGGATTATGACAGAAAAGGCATGACTCATATTGAGAGGATCCTGAACATTAGGATAAGAAATACGGGTGGGGGGAGGCACACCTGGGTGGCTCAGTCAGGTAAGCATCTGCCTTCTGCTCAGGTCATGATCCCACAGTCCTGGGATCAAGCCCCACATTAGGCTCCCTGCTCAGTGGGGAATCCACTTCTTCTGCCTCTGCCCCTCCCCCTGCTTGTGTGTCACGGTCCGCTTGCTCGCTCGCTCGCTCTCCCTCAAACAAATAAATAAAATGCTTTGATGAGCTGCCTTCGATGAACACTTTAAAAAAAATTAGGGACTTTATTTTGGGGCCTTACTTATCTAATGATTTTTTTCTTCTAAGCAGAGGGGTGACAATGGTGACATATCATACAGCAGAACACCAGTTGCAGAATTTCTGGGGACATAGCTATTCCAAAATTATAAAAGCATAATTGTTTCAGCTGCAGCATCTTCTGGGTGCATTTTTTGGCTTTGTTTCCCCCAATATGTGAATTAACGATGCAATATTGCAATTCACCATGTCGAAATTGTTGCAGTTTGCCAAAAAATAAAATGGCCCAAATGATCAGAACATGTGCATTACTGAGTAGGCCAGCTATGAGGTCATTGCAACTGCTCATTGTGAAATACACCATCTCGTCCATATCGTGTAGGTAGAGCCATTATGACATCATCTGTTGGTCACATTCAGCTTTCAGATTTATTATCTCCTCGATCCATATGCCATAGGAAATCTTACTTAAATTATTTTGATCACATGATATTCTTTAATGGGTGATTACTGAAAAAAATCCTTTTACTTTGTAAAATTAAGTTTCTTTATTCACTTATTTAAGTCATCTCTATACCCAACATGGGGCTTGAACGATGAAGAGTCACATGCTCCTCTGAGCCAGCCAGATGTCCTGAAAAAAGTCCTTTTAGAATATACTTGTAGGAGTGCCTGGGTGGCCCAGTGGGTTAAGCCTCTGCCTTCAGCTCAGGTCATGATCTCGGGGTCCTGGGATTGAGCCCCACATCGGGCTCTCTGCTCAGCAGGGAGCCTGCTTCCCCCTCTCTGCCTCTCTGCCTGCTTGTGATCTCTCTGTCAAATAAATAAATAAGGGGCGCCTGGGTGGCTCAGTGGGTTAAAGCCTCTGCTTTCAGCTCAGGTCATGGTCTCAGGGTCCTGGGATCGAGCCCCGCATCGGGCTCTGCTCAGCGAGCCTGCTTTCTCCTCTCTCCCTGCCTGCCTCTCTGCCTACTGGTGATCTCTGTCTTTCAAATAAATAAATAAAATCTTTTAAAAAAATAAATAAATAAAATATTTTAAAAATAATTTAAATTAAATAATTAATTAATAATTATTTAATATTAATAATTTAAATAATTTAATTAAAATAAATAAATAAAATATTTCAAAAATAAATATACTTGTATTTGGCTATTTTATGTATTTAAATTCCCACATTTAAAGTAAATTAATCTTCTTTTTTTTTTCCTTTTATGTAGGATCCATGTCCAGCATGGAGCCCAACACCGGGCTTGAACTCATAATCCTGAGATAAAGACCAGAGTTGAGATCAAGAGCCGGATGCTTAGCTGACTGAACCACTCAGATGTCTCTAAATCTTTCATATTCTTGATAGTCCAGGGATGGACTGACCAATTTACAGAGAAATTGCAGTTTAAGAAAAAAAACCCAGAGCATTTATGAAATGAATGAATGTGCTCCAAGCAGCTAACACAGCTCTGCGCTAAAAGTAATCTGTTGTTTGGAAACAACCGATTCCTCGTTGTTTCTACTGAGCTATTGCAATGCCTCTGCCCCCCTTGAAAATTGGATGTGTAGCTAATGTGGTTCCACATCCCTCAGGTCCCATCCCTTCCCCCCACAGTCCTGCCCAAGAGGAAAGTGGTGGTGGTAATCGCCAGTGGAGAGGGAGGGTGTTTCCAGGACTGTTCTGGTTCCTCAGAAGATCTAAAACAGTGAGGGCTGGTGGAGGGAGGGCAAAGGAAGTGATCGTGTTGCTGGGGCTGAGCTGCTTCAAACCATGTTCTAATTTTCTACCAGAAAAACACTTAGGAAACAAACAATAATGATTTAACGTTATCAACTTTTTGACTACTTTTGTCAACTTATGTGGAGTTGTGTGTGCCTAAGCCCTTAGACTTGTACCAGTTTTACATTAGTATGTTGTCAGTTAATAAATGTGTTCCTAAATAATAAATGAAGCTTTAATTAAGCACTCAAATATTTGCATGACATCTAATTTGAATCATGTTGTGACTGGTTTAAATTCAACAATAACTGGAGGATATCCCTGACTTTGTGCTACCTCCAGATCGATTACCCTCTTTAACCAAGACTTAGCTGTAGTTAAAAGATTAATGTGGCACCAGGATTTAGGGTAAAAGGTGGGAGTGAAAAAGAAGAACAAGCAGATAAATAAAGAAGCAACTGTAATACATCAGGGGCAACTAAAGCCAAAGTTACCATAGTAGCATAGTTGAGGGAACAGAAAGAAGGAACAAGTATGGAATAAATTACACAGGAATTATGAGCAGAACTCGAGGAAGCTTAGAGATAGAAGATTCAAGATAACTTTAATGTTCTTTTTTTTTTTAAGATTTTATTTATTTATTTGACAGAGAGAGATCACAAGCTGGCAGAGAGGCAGGCGTTGGGGGGTGGGGAAGCAGGCTACCTGCTGAGCAGAGAGCCTGATGCGGAGCTTGATCCCAGGACCCAGAGACCATGACCTGAGCCGAAGGCAGAGGCTTAACCCACTGAGCCACCCAGGCGTCCCTAACTTGGATGTTCTAATCTTAGGTGCACAAGGTACCACTGAGGCCAACAGGGAAGTTAGATTAGGCCATCAACTTTGAAGGGATAGACAAATAAATGGAAAAGTCTTGACAAGCATTGTGGAATAGAGAGAAGGGAATCCGTGACCCTACAATTAAGTAGGAAACTAGTTGGTTAAATTCAGGATACCACTACTACAAGTCAAACTCTCTGACTTGGTGGTTGTCTTCAGACTCCAAGGAAGGTTCAACCTCCAGTTCTAACTCACAAACCTATTCTATTTGTATCACCTAAGTCCATTTGCCCCCTAAGAGCTTTTTGACTGTACTGCATAGAGCAGTGGTCCTCACGTTTTTGCAGGCATATGGATCACCCAGAGTGTTTGAAAAAATTCCCTTTCTGGGGCCTCTCCTCCAGAGATTTCTTTTTTTAAGATTTTATTTATTTATTTGACAGAGAGAAAGAGATCACAAGTATGCAGAGCAGCAGGCAGAGGACTGGGGCGGGGGGAGCCTTGATCCCAGGACCCTGAGATCATGATCTGAGCCAAAGGAAGAGGCTTAACCCACCGAGCCAACCCAGGCACCCCTCCTCCAGAGATTCTGATCCAGCAGCTTTAGCTTGGGCCAGGTTGATCTGTATTGTAACGTGTGTCTCTAATAATTCTGAGGCTGATGACTGACCACAACTTGTCAAACACTGCTGAAAAGTCTACAAACTTGTGAACAGAAAAGAAACGGTTTCCCAGTGAAAAATCATCTCATGTCTCAAGACCATTTGCACAGAGAAGCTAGGATTCTGAAGCTCTATTTCCATCCATCCTTAGAGTTCTTAGACCTTATCTTCTAAACTGGCTGTCCCTCAATATAAGACATACATTTGCCTTTAAGCTTGGAAATTAAACTCTAAGAGGTATATTCTAGTTGAACCTAGATTACACTGCCCTCTCCTTGAAGAAGTTTAGGGAGAAATTATTTCCAAGACCTGAAGGCTGCCCCACCTTTATTTATAAAGTAAGTAAACCGGAGAAAATAATTTACATGTCCAATATGATTTGATATAGAAAAATCATCATAGATGTCAGAAACTCTAACTGTAAGGATAGGCTTCACTATTCCATCTCTATGCTTCTGTCAGAATTCATTTCTGATTTTCTGAAAAAGACGTATTCTCTTTCCAGGTCAGTTATGCACCCACTGAAGTCAGCCTCAGTGATAAGACTGAGTTCCTGTTTTTCATAGGACAATATCCAGTGAACAATCCTAGGCCTAAAAGGTGGCCCTAATCCGGAGCTACCTTAAGTGGACCTGAGTGGGTATTATGACTCAAGATGATGATTTGGGAAGCCAGGGGAGCTCTCCTGTGGGTCACTGAGCTGAAGAAAATGGAAGCCTGTATAAAATTCCTAATTACCATTTCCACCTCCAAGTCCTGAAAGAACATAGAATACAAGGAACTGTGAAGGGCATAGACTTCAAGGTCATTGTGAGGTTTCTTAACAGCATGCATTCCCTGGCGGGGAAGACTATTTACTGATTCCTATCATGCAGGAGTGGTGTACTGTTGATCTTTACAGACCAGAAGAGAGAACTGGCTTACTTGCTACCATCTTGTGAGGATTCAGGTTAATTTTACTGTTGCAATTCTATAATAACACCCTTTCAAACAGAGGATAAGAGCAGCAGCCAATAAGTATGTTGGAAGGAGAACAGATACCTTCTCCTAGTATTAATTATCCCCTGGTTTGATCAGTGTGAGGCTTAAGAGTAAATAGTCTTCCTTGCCAGACATTTGCTTGATGGTGCCAGAGGTGAATGGGGGTGAACCTAGGAGAATAATCCCATCATCTAGGACCAAGGGGTCCTCTTATTGGATGCAAATATACATGATTCAGCTTCCAATCTCCTGTAGAGAACAAGCTAAGGATACATAAAATAGCTTGGCCTTTTCCTTTGGAGAATGCAGAGGTGAGAGACAGGCCAGAAAACTGAAGTTCCAAGGCTCATCCAAGGACCTAATGAAGGAGGGGAAATAGGATATAAACATCCCTGAGTTAATTTATGTTAGCATAGACTGGTATATGGTATATGGTACTGGGATATATTAGCATGATACTGCCATAAGTAGTTTTTTTTCCTGCAGCTGTATTTATGAATTCTAGAACTCATGTAAAAAATTAATAAGCAAACATAATAAAAATAAAAATTTTTTGAAAAAAGAGCAAATACATTTTTCTATCATTTATAAAAACATACTACAGGGGAGCCTGGGTGGCTCAGTGGGTTAAAACCTCTGCCTTCAGCTCAGGTCATGATCCCAGGGTCCTGGGATTGAGCCCCACATCGGGCTCTCTGCTCAGCAGGGAGCCTGCTTCCCCCTCTCTCTCTGCCTGCCTCTCTGCCTACTTGTGATCTCTGCCTGTCAAAGAAATAAATAAATCTTAAAAAAAACATACTATTAAAAGCCTTTCTAATTAAAACAGTGTGATATTGGCAAATGAACAGATAGACAAATGGAACAGAAAAGAAAGTCCAGGTATGGATCGAAGAATAAGTAAAGATTTAGTGTATGATCAAAGCAGCATTTTATATCAATGGGGAAAGACATTTGTTTTAAACAAATATTACTGGATTACTGTTTTGCATTTAAATCCATAATTTCTACCACATAACAAGTTAAATTCCAAATAGGTCAGAGATTTACGTATTAAGGAAGCAGAAGTAGCAGTAGAGGGGAGAAAAGTGAGGAAGGGAAGAAAAAGTAGGGTGGGGAGAGGAAGAAGAAACCAAAACACTGGTGACTTCATTTCTAATCTGGGAATAGAGAAATATTTCTTATGATATCTCAAAATCCAAAATTCCAAGTCTATACCCCAAGAGGAAAACATTTAAGTATAATTATGAACGGTTCACTCACAAAATGCAAATGAAATTGTAAAAAAATGCAGTGGAGTAAATTTAAAGATTGAATTGGCTTTATTGCATGATTCACAAATCAATAGCATCCCATCCAGCAATACAATGAAGCCTTAGAGGGCTAAAGAAGGAAAGGTTTTGAAAAGCAAAGAGGGGGACGCCTGGGTGGCTCAGTGGGTTAAGCCTCTGCCTCAGGGTCGATCAGGGTCCTGGGATCGAGCCCTGCATCAGGCTCTCCTCTCAGCAAGGAGCCTCTCAGCGAGGAGCTTGCTTCCCCCCGCCCCCGCCTCTCTCTGCTTGTCTCTCTGCTTCTTTGTGATCTCTGTCTGTCAAATAAATAAAATCTTACAAAAAAAAAAAAAAAAGCAAACGGGATGTGGAACAAGGAAGTCATAAATGAAAAAAAAAATTTCTGGCAAGGTAACCTTCCTTTGGGGGACAACAGAACCTGTTAGGAGCATTGCTTCATTGGTGCAGACCAGAAAATTCCAGACTGACAGGTTAGGATTACATTCCTAGGGAAGGTTGAAAGTAATTAGGTCAGGTATTAAATCTTGGTATGATGTCATGGGTTTGAGGTAGGGAAACTGAAGGACTCCATAAAACCCTGCTTTTAAAAAAAAAATACTTTATTTATTTATTTGACAGACAGAGATCACAAGTAGGCAGAGAGGCAGGCAGAGAGAGAGGGGGAAGCAGGCTCCCCGCTGAGCAGAGAGCCCGATGTGGGGCTTGATCCCAGGACCCTGGGATCATGACCTGAGCCAAAGGCAGAGGCTTTAACCCATTAAGCCACCCAGGCACCGCCCCCCTTTTTTGTTCCTTTTCCTGCTTTTATTCTTGCTAGGACTTGTACCACACCCTCACTCCACTCTATACAAGACTCAAAACATCCCCCTTATAAGGGACAAGGAGCTAATAATTCCTTTAGAATAGGTAACATCTAAGGAAGGCCCAGGAGAGAATGACCAGAGGAAGCCATTATAGAGGCCACTTTTAGGCAAACAGGCTTGAGTGATGGATTGTAGAAAGGGCCCACAGCCACCCCATAGCTGAATGCAGACAGGCCCATCAGGTGACCCACCTCGTAATATCCGTAGGCCCTAACTTACCAATGGTCTACTTATAGCCAAAAAAGGGAAAATGCCCTATGTTGCCATTACCTCCTCATCTAACAGCCCCCACCCCCTTCCTCCTTGGACAGTCTCTGCTTTGCTGTCCTACCCTCTGCTCTCTTGGGGGGTGTATTCATAAACTCCCGTCACCTTTGCTTTGCCTCAGGTGAGTTCTTTCATGACCCCCACCATCAGCTTCCACCCGATCTCTGCCCCACATTTGGGGGCCCCCATCCAATCGGACAGACATCTCATTTAGGCACCACAGCCATTATCCGCACATTCCAGACCATGACACAAGACATCTGGATCTCAAGGCCCCCTGGCTCCAAGAAATAACACCTGGGCCTTTGTATTTGTTCTGACCCATACCTAGATGCCTGAGGGGACACATTCACCAGACCACTGTCCTTAGTAAAAACCCCCAGACTCTGAACAAAAATGAGTCTCCTTCCTTTCCTTTCTGACTCTCCCTGACACTCTGTATCTGTACTCTCTCTACACCTTCAATAAACTCTGCTTTTATTTCCTGCTAGCATTGTTCCATTTCTATCCTATGCACAGCCAGGGACTTCCACGGCTGGTCCTGTGGGAATCCCTCTGGGTTTCCAGACGTGGCCTGCTGGCATCAGGTTTAACCCAAGTGATTCCATTTTGGGCCTGTTACTGCTGCTGCTTCTTCTTCTTCTTCTTTCTTGTAGATTTTATGTATTTTTTTTTAAATTTTTAAAAAAGATTTTATTTATTTATTTGACAGAGAGACAGAGATCACAAGTAGGCAGGGTGGCAGGCGGAGAGAGAGAGGAGGAAGCAGGCTCCTTGCTGAGCGGAGAGCCCGATGCAGGGCTCGATCCCAGGACCCTGAGATCATGACCTGAGCCGAAGGCAGAGGCTTAACCCACTGAGCCCCCCAGGCACCCCTAGATTTTATGTATTTTAGAGAGAGAGAGAGAGAGAAAGAGAGCAAGCAGGGGGAGGGGCAGAAGGAAAGGGAGAGAATCTCAATCAGACTGTGCACTAAACACAGAGCCTGATGCAGAGATACATCTCATGACCCTGAGATCATGACCTGAGCCAAAATCAAGAGTCAGTCACTCAACCAGCTGAGCCACCCAGGTGCCTCTGTTGGTTCTTTTTAATAGAATTCAGGTATATGAAAATTTTAAGTGCATTCATAATAAAGGAAATGCATATTTTAAACTATACTGAGTTGCCTCTTCTGGCCACGATGCAGTTACTAAGGCTGGACTTAATGAACTCATCATAAAAAACTATAAAACTAGACAGAATGTATGAAAAAATGTTTCTGACTGGGGACAACATGCAGTTCAGACCTGTGATCCCTGCAAAAAGGAATCTTCTATTCCACAGTGCAGGGGAGGAAGTATCCAAACAGACCATAGCAGACTCTCTAAGATGAGAAGACAGAGATTTGAATTCAAGGAGGTTGAAGTAACTGGGATTTGGGCAGCAGAATCCTAGGGAGCCAGAAGCTACACAGAGAAAATATCTAGAAATTTCTATAATGGGTCCTCTTGAGTCTGTTCCTAGTAGAATCAATGTCTGGCAAAGAATGAACAGGAAACTGTAAGCTGAATAATTCTCAGAGTTCATACAGAGCTGGGAGATGCTCATGTCCTGATTGCCATAATTAGTAAAAGTGTTAAACTAGTCTTAGAGGAGGTCAAGAATTGCTCAAGTTTCCAAACCAAAAGAGACTCTTAATGTCATAAAACAAACTGAGGGGGAGAGGTGTGTTGGGAGAGGGTGGTGGGGTTACATTATATGTTTAAATAAAAAAAAAAAGAATTGCTCAAGCTTCAAGCCAAGGTCACACTCTTCTTGGGGTGACTCATCTTTACAAAGCTTCAAAACAAGCCTTGAAAGAGTCAAGCTGATCTGAAAGCAATTTGAACTGTCTTAAAGAAAAAAAAATCTTATTATGGTAAAATACATATAACATAAAGTTAACTTTTTAAAAAAATTTTAATTTTAATTTTTAAATTTTATTTTATTATTTATTATTTGTGAGTGGACAGTTCAGTGGCATTAAGGACATTAAGGACATTCACACTGTGTGCAATGATCACCACAGCCCATCTCCAGAACTATTTTCATCTTCCCAAGCTGAAACTCTGTCCCCATTAAACGTCAACTCTCCATTTCCCCGTCCCCTCAGCCCTCAGCAACAGCCCTTGTACTCTCTGTCTCTATGAATTTGACTACTTTAGGTCCCTCACATAAGTGGAATCATACAATACTTGTTTGTAGCATTTGTCACAATTTCTTTCCTATTTAAGGCTGAAAAGTATTCCATTGTATGGACATAGCACAATTTGTTTATCCATTCATCTGTCCAGGACACCTGGCTTGCTTCTGTCTTTTGGCTGTTGTGAATAAGGCTATTATGAACATGGGTGTGTAAATATCTCTTTGAGTCACACTGCTTTAATTTCTTTGGGGTATTAACCCAGAGGAGGGATTTCTGGATCATATAGTTCTAATGCTTTTAAAGATTTTTATTTATTTATTTATTTGACAGAGATCACACAAGTAGGCAGAGAGGTAGGCAGAGAGGAGAGGGGAGAAGCAGGCTCCCTGCTGAGCAGAGAGCCCAATGTGGGACTCGATCCCAGGACGCTGGGATCATGACCCGAGCCGAAGGCAGCGGCTTAACCCACTGAGCCACCCAGGTGTCCCGGTTCTAATGCTTTTAAAGGAAAACAACAAACTCTGACACTCAATGTAAAATTCATGATGTCTAGCACTCAATCAAAGGCAGGAGTCATGATCCCAGCGTCCTGGGATTGAGTCCCACATCGGGCTCTCTGCTCAGCAGGGAGCCTGCTTCTCACCTCTCTTCTCTGCCTACTTGTGTAATCTCTGTCTATCAAAGAAATAAATAAAATCTTAAAAAAAAATTAATAGGTATGTAAAGTAGCAGGAAAATGTAATCCAAAACCAGAAAATAATCAGTCAATAGAAACAGAACAAAAAATGACAGACATTGCAGAGTCATGAGACAAGTTTTAAGTAGAATGGAGTGCAGGGATCTCATGACCCTGAGATCATGACCTAAGCTGAGAACAAAAGTCAGGAATCAGAAGCTTAATTGACTGAGCCACCCAGGTACCCCAGGAAACATGGCCTTTAAAATTATGCTTGGGGGGGGGGCCTGGGTGGCTCAGTGGGTTAAAGCCTCTGCCTTAGGCTCAGGTCATGATCTCAGGGTTCTGGGATCAAGCCCCGCATCGGGCTCTCTGCTGGGCAGGGAGCCTGCTTCCTCCTTTCTCTCTCTGCCTGCCTCTCTGCCTGCTTGTGATCTCTCTCTGCCAGATAAATAAATAAAATCTTTTTAAAAAAAATTATGTTTGGGGCACTTGGGTGGCTCAGTTGTTTAAACATCTGCCTTTGGCTCAGCTCATGATCCCAAGTTCCTGGGATCAAGCCCCATGTGGGGGTCCCTGCTCAGCTGGAAGCCTGCTTCTCTCTCCCTCTCTGCCCCTCCCCTGTGCTTGTTCTCTCTCTCTCTCTCAAATAAATAAAATCTTGAAAAAAGAATAAAATGAAATAACGATGCTCAAGGACTGGGGTCAACTGGGTGGCTCAGTGGGTTAAAGCCTCTGCCTTCAGATCAGGTCATGATCCCAGGGTCCTGGGACCGAGCCCCGAATCGGGCTCTGTGCTCTGCGGGGAGCCTGCTTCCTCCTCTCTCTCTCTGCCTGCCTCTCTGCCTACTTGTGATCTCTGTCAAATAAATAAATAAAATCTTTAAAAAAATTATGCTCAAGGACTTAAACAAACATAATGGGGCACCTGGGTGGCTCATTCAGTTAAGTGTCTGACTCTTGATTTCAGCTACAACCCTGAGGTTGAGCCCCGAGTTGGGTGTGGAGCCTGCTTAAGATTCTTTCGATCCCAGGGCGCCTGGGTGGCTCAGTGGGTTGAAGTGGCTGCCTTCGGCTCAGGTCATGGTCTCGGGGTCTGGGATCGAGCCCCACATTGGGCTCCCTGCTCAGCAGGGAGTCTGCTTCTTCCTCTCCCACTTTGTTTGTGCTCTCTCTCTCTCTCTGTCAGATAAATAAATAAAATCTTTAAAAAAAAAAAAGATTCTCTCGCTCCCTCTCCCTCTGCCCCTTCTTGCTCACGCTCTCTCCAAAACAAACCAACAAAAACAGAAACAAATAGAAACAAAAGAAACAAGTATAATGAAAAAATATAAGGTAATATAAACAAATAAATAGAACTTCTAGAGATTAAAAAAAAAAAAAAAAGGACCAGTCAGCTTAAAGAGTAGCAGTGGAAACTATTGTAAGATTTACAGTTAGTGATCTCCTCCCTGTAGTGGTCCTTATCTCAAGCCCTGGGAGATTGAAAACTCTTCTTTTCCTTTCCCAATGTTTTAGTATAGTTCTTTTGCCTCCTGCTCCATGTAGCTTCAGCTATTGGTACATATCTTGAGAAGGAAATCACCTCTGATTTTGAGGCCCCCAAGTCTCCAATGTTATTATGTTAGCACAGCATAATTTTTCAAAAGCTCAACTGTTTTTTCCTGTATGAGATCAGTGGCCCTTTGCCTGGGCCATGTCCTAAATACTCTGAGTTAACATTTAAATGTGTAATATTTGAAAAATTTTTTTTAATTTGACAGACAGAGATCACAAGTAGGCAGAGAAGCAGGCAGAGAGAGAGGGAGAAGCAGGCTCCCTGCTGAGCAGAAAGCCCGATGCAGGGCTCGATCCCAAGACCCTGGGATCACGACCTGAGCTGAAGGCAGAGGCTTCAACCCACTGAACCACCCAGGTGCCCCTAAATGTGTAATATTTGAAATTTATAGTACTAGAACATTGTAGTCCCTCAAGAAATCCTTTTTAAAAGATTTTATTTATTTGAGAGAGAGCAGGAGTGGGGATAGAGAAGCAGACTCCTGGCTGAGCAGGGAGGCTAACACAGGGCTGGATCCCAGGACCCTGAGATCATGACCCCAGCTAAAGGCAGACGCTTAACCATCTGAGCCACCCAGGTACCCTGACCATCAATAAATATTAATTGAATTTCATTTAATTCCTGATTCTCTTGCCCTTTGGACGTTCAAACTGCTGCAACACCAATTCAATGAATAACTGCGAACATCTAATGATGTTTAGAAAACTGAAGGTTTTCTCTCTAATGCTTTAGGAACATTTACTGTGGCCAGCATTGTTCTAAGCACTTTACATATATAAACTCTCTTGATAGAGTAGAGAACAAGCAGAAAGTGGCTCCTCTTCTTTGTATTCCCCCCTTTACCTGTGGAGGGATACATTCCAAGACCCTCCGTTGATGCCTGAAACGGTGGACAGTACCCAACCTTATATATACTATGTTTCTTCCTATACTTACACACTTATAATAAAGTCTACTTATAAATTAGGTATGGTAAGATATGAACAACAATAAAATGGAATGATTATGACAATATACTGTAATAAAAGTTATGGGAATGTGGTCTCTCTCTCAAAATATCTTATCAGTACAGTACTCACCCTTCTTGTGATGATGTGAGATGATAAAATGTCTGTGTGATGAGATGAAGTGAGGTGAATAATGTAGGCCTTGTAGGGAGCGTTAGGCTACCACTGACCTTCCCAGGATATGTCAGAAGGAGGAGCATCTGCTTCGGGACTATGACTGACCTCGGTAACTGAAACTGTGGGAAACAAAACCGGGGATAAGGGGTTACTGCGACTCAGAACCCTATGAAGTTCACAGTCCTAGTCTCATTGTACATGTATGGAAACTAACACACGGAAGAGTGAACTGGTTTGTCCCAGATCAATTTTTTCTTAATCTGTTACTCTGAGATTTTTTTCTTAATCTGTTACTTTCTTTTTTTTTCCTTTGCTAAACATGGAATCCGATCAAAGGTTAGTCCTACTATCCATGACAACTAATCGCCACTGGTAATAAATCCTATGTTGTTTTGTTTAAATAGCATTCAGGTAATTTCCGAATACACAATTTCAGGTAAGTACCTAGTTTTCATATTTTTATGTTGAATAACACAGATACATATAATCATTCATTGTATTTAACATTCTATATTATTTGGCTGGTAGGACTACGTCCAGGGTTAGCTCTCTAAAAAGTTGGTCACTGTATACTGTACTCAATGGAGGAGATTTTAAAATACCCAGCTGCACGAGGGCCCCATTCCTAGAAATTCTGATTCAGTTGGTGTAGAAAACGAGCAACTCGGTGGCGGAATTTTAGAGCCTCCAGGTGATTCTTACTGGAGATTCCGGACTGCTCTGCTGGGCGGGAACCGGGACCCGGGGGCGGGGCCTGGGAGTCACGTGGCTAACCCCGAGGCCCTCTGAGGCCATTGATTGGCCCCTACCACAGCGGCGGGCGCGTGAGACCGGAGGCTGCGGCTCTCTTTTAACCTGACCAAAGAGTTCCGAAGCCTCCGCGCTTCCTAGAAGGTACGCGGGCCGATACGCGGGGCTCTCCGCGCGGGAATGAGGGTCGGCGAGTGGGGCGCGTTTCTTCCGCGTTCGAGCTCTCGGGCTGGGGGGCGGTCATTGGAGGGGTGCCGACCGCGTCGTGGGTCCGGCCGCGAACCTCGAGACCGGGGTCCGGCCGCGAACCTCGAGACGGGAGCCCGGCCCCTATGGCAGCTGCAGGTAGACACTGAGGACTTCCTGGAGGAGGTGAAGTGGCGGAGGGTCGGAGGAGCGCAGCAGGTGTTGGGGGGAGAGGAGCTAGGGGGTGGGTGGCGCGGGCGAAGCCCCGGTGGCCCGTCCACAGCAGGTGTCAGGGCTCAAGAGACTCTCGGGGGAGGGCGCAGGGCACTTACGGAGCGTCTTCCTGAAGATGTCAACTTGTGAATATTTTCCGTGGCGTAGGGAAGAGCAAGTCGGATGAATGAGAGGCTGGTGAATGCTGTAGTTTGGTTTGGTTGTAGGCGAAAAGCAGATGTGATTGAACGTTTCAGGAGTTCACATTATTTTGAAGTGGCATTTTAGATTCTGGCTTCCAAATACACCATGTTCACGGTAGACAGATAGTTTAGATAATGAAAGGTTTGAGGTCCCTTCCCCAATCTTGAAGCGTTGGTCAGTGACATTTTTTGGAGTGCCTCCTTGCTTAAAAGACAGAGCATCTTCCAAATAATAATTTTAGGGAACGTGAATGGTGCGAGAGACTTTCTTAAAAATGCACTCACAGAAAGCAAGGTTCACCGGTGGCCAGAAAAGCATAAGAAAAAAAAAAAGGAAAGAAAATCACCTCTATCCCATCACTTGTGTATTCCCGGAGAGTAAGGATGTTGAGTTTCTAATGGCAAAGAAAAACCAAAGCAGAGACCACAGTTTGGGTATACCCCCAGGCCAACGACCCGTAGCTGTGGAATAAAAACTTGAGTTGTCCTAATTTCCCCAAAATGCTGACTCTTCTTTTAGGAAACCTAAGCTATCTTCATGTCATGGTGACCTTGTAGCTTCCTAGCCAATTGGCTAAAAACAAGTAAGCTTCTGCAGTGCTTTTATTCTAAAAGGTTGTAAGTTTCTAGTAAACAGTCACAATGAAAAGCAAGGTACTTCCTCATTTGGTGTGTAGGGGTGGAGAAATAATTTTCTTACTCTGCTCTTAGCTGAGATCCCAGCAATAAAAGATTAAGATAAAAACAAGTGTATTAATATGTATGGGTAGGAAATACAGAGAAATGAGTAATTCCTGCAGTGGCTTAGAATTCAAGCCTAAAAATAAATAAATTTAAAAAATCTTTAAAAGGGCACCTGGGTGGCTCAATGGGTTAAAGCCTCTGCCTTCCGCTCAGGTCATGATCCCAGGGTCCTGGGATCGAGCCCCGCATCTGGCTCTCTGCTCAGCAGGGAGCCTGCTTCCTCCTCTCTGATCTGTCTGTCAAATAAATAAATTTTAAAGGTCTTATAAAAAAAAGAATTCAGTCCTAAATACCCTCTTAAATGGGAAAGGGGAGAGACGATGTAGGCCTCTTAGAGGAGAATAAATGAGTTTTAGGAAAGACGAAGGGGTCCTCAGAAGAGCAGACAGGAGGCCTGATGGCTTATGACAGTCTGTCTTCCCTGGGAGGGAATTTATGACAATTGAGTTCCTTTTCAAGAATTGGTCTTTAGCAGATAAGGGGAGTTCAGAGAAAGCCTTTCTCTGTGTTTGCTGCTTTTCAAGTGCCTGTAGCTCAAGGTAATCGTGGGGTGGCATATTCTGCTACGCCTTATGCTTTATGAACTAAGCGGTGGCTGCTGAGAGCTCAGCCTCTTCATGCTTTCAGTTTTGAAGTATCCTTGTTTGCTGTGTGTTTCTCAATAAATATTCATATCAAGTAAAGCTCTCTGAATATTCTTTTGACAATGATTACTTCTGTGTTTGTAATATGTAGCCTGAAATCTCTAACTGCCCTAAAGTCATTTTTATACTCTCTGAGCTAATCCTGTAGGATGTAGAAATACATGAACACCTTCCCCCACCCCCAAAACAAGAACAAGCAAAGGCTCTTCATTCAGATCCTGCTAGAGCAAGGGAGTGAGCTACCACCACTTGCTTGGTAGAGACCCAAAGGCAGGCAGGGGTAAGGTTTATGGTGGACAGAAATGGAAAACTCAGATGTGCCCAGTTTGGAGGGTGTTGGCTTGAGAAAGCTGGAGGCAGGTTAAATAAACAGAAGCAGAACATCTTAGGTATTTGGGTAGGGGAGTGTATTTGGCTTTCTCTGTTGGTCCTCAGTTGTAGGAAGGAAGTCAGAATTAAGGATAAGCTGGCAGTTATTGACCTGCTCTTGGTTTGGGTGGATTGCTGCATTGGGTGTGACTTGGGTTCTGGGATGGTTGTTGCAAGGTGTGGGTCAGAGTTCAGTTCTTGTCTATGGTCTTGTCCCTTTGTGTATGCAGTCTTTCAATGAAGTGCTACAGAACATATTCTAGGGAGAAGGGTAGGGCAGAGCCCTGGGAGAAAGCTTTGGAAATTGAGCTAACTTCAGAAGTTCCTAAAAAAGACCATTCTAACAGCTCCTTTCATTTTTTGTCCCTATTTCAGCACCAAAAATGGTGACTGTATACTGGCTCGGGTGTTTTTGGCCTGTTGGAATTCCCTGTCTCAGGGCTGCCTGGTGAGAGAGCCTTCAATTGGAACTGGCCTTACTCATTATCTTTTTTTCTCCTTCAGTCCAGCCTGATGGCGGCAGTCCTGCCCCATCTCGGAGACCAGGACTTGGAAGCTGTATTCCTGACAGCTGGGTGGAAGGTGAGCTGGGCTTCTCCTCCCCTTCCTCAGGATAGTCCTGGTAGCCAGGCAATGGCTTTGACTCCTTTGTTCAGGTTGAGCCATCTTTATTAATTTGGGGATTTTTCCTTCTTGGAAGGTGG
>RCUC01148569.1:0-31633 GCA_003697995.1 Taxidea taxus jeffersonii | reverse complement strand
GCCTGCGGCTCCTCTCACACGGTGTCAGGGCTGGGGAGCTCAGGAGGACAGCAGCTCCTCACCGCCACCACGTCCCCACTCACTTCAGGGTGTCCTTGCCGCCTGGCTGCAGTACCTGACAAGGGACAGCGGGCCACAGATACAAGAGATGTGTGCGATGAAGTTCCAGGGAGCTGAGCTGTTGACTGAGGCACCTTCATTGCTCTTTACCCCCGAGGTTCTCGGAGAGCGCAGCCCCACTCTCCCCGGGCCAGTCCTTGAGGACCTACATCAAACACTCTCCCGAAAATTCCGTCGCTCGATCAGAAGCACTTGCCCAGTGGGATGCTTCTTCCTTGAGCTGCAAGTTTTGAAACTCAAGAGAGGTACTTAAACCCTCAAAAAGAAAAGTCACGTAGGCCCAGATCAGCCAGAAAGCGTCTTCTGGCAAAAGCAGAAGGAAAAAATATAGAATGGGTCAGGAGGCTGTCTTTTGTTCAGGCAAGAAAACGGGGGCATTCACCAAGGACAGACACGACAGGGAAAGAGAGGGAGAGGGAACGCTGACCGCTGGAGCGGGAGGTTGCAAGGCGGCCAAGGAGGTCTGCTGGAGCAGGTTCCCAAGATTCAACAAAGGGCATTATTGACAACACGCATGAGTCAGAGTAGCCTCAGGTCAAGTACTTCAACGTCTTTTAACCCCTCCACTTTGAGCAGCCCCTTCTGCAAGGACTTCCTGTCACACAAAGGGCCTCTGTGGGCAGTTCCGAGCTGCCTCTTTTCCTGTGCAGAGCGGCAGCACTTGGTCTCCCCTCCCTCCAGGTCAGACTGAGCGCACCACCCATCCTCCGGAGGGGCCGCAGCCCACCTGCAAACCGAGGACAGCAGGAGGGAAGCATGCGGCATACCTGGACGCATCCATCCAGAAGGCCTCGGAAGTCTGCGTCTAGGATTCTTCCCGAGACACACGGGCAGGACCCCTGAATGGCCCAGTCACCGCTGGCAAAATGCTGAAGAGGTCTGTGATTGATACTGTTTCTCTGTGACACGGAATCCAATCTGCCTTCGAGGTTGTGAGGATCAAATGGCCTTTGTCTGAGACCTGGCCCAGAGCCAGCACGGGGGCCTCCGATGACAGCGAGCTGCCAGAGGGAGGGTGACTACGGGCCAGCCGCAAAGACTCCAGATGCGATCATGGAGGCACTGCTTTCTCACAGGCTTGATGGACACTCAGTCCCCATCCCAGGGCCAAGCACCAGGAGAGAATTCTGCACAAAGCGCAGTGGCACCACACAGGAGGGTCTCGACAGGGTGCACGGGGCTGACATTTAGTGGGGATTCAGCAGCCAGAGAGGTAGGGAAGGGCATTCCAGGTAGAGGACACTGAGTGGCAAAGAGAAGGGTACAAACTGCAGCCCAGGGGCACCCAGGCTCTGAGGCTAAACGCCAAAGCGGCTGTGGCTTCCAAGGAGGAAGAGATAACTGCCAAAGAGTGGTGGGGTGCTGAAGGGCGCACCATCCAGGTCGCCTGCCTGTATCACTCATTACACAGCAGGAAGGGTGACGTCTGCTCCGTGCCGCTGCTCCCCTCGCAACAAAAAGCAGCTCGTCCTGATGCGAGCACGGGCGGGAAACCACCGATGAGACATCATGCCCATCAGAGCCGTCAGGAAGTAAACTGCTCAAATACTTCTCAAGCAGTGCTGTGACTAGTGCCTTTGAAGTTTAAAAAAAAAAAAAAAAAGTCATGCAAACCACAAAAGGATTTGATTTTTAAGTATTACGCACTCAACTATGGGGCCACTTTCTCAAGACAGCCTTCCACTGCATTCAAATGAGCAAGCACGAGCCAAAGCCTTCAGCTCCGGAGAAAGCTTGGGGGCCAGTGTGGCCCTGGTGTGACAACTGACAACGGAGTTCTAACTTGACAGTGATTTTATTTTTTAAGAAGTTCACATAACATGAAGGTCACCCCAGTAATTTGGAAAAATGAATTAGGGAACCCACTTATCAAGGAACCATCTAGAACTACTGAGCTACCACCAAACACAGAATTAGTAACTAAAGTTCCCTCTAAACAGGAAGAAAGAGCAGGTTTCAACTAGCTATGACAAGTGCAAATTTTACCTCTTAAACCTCAGTCTTATGTGTACAATGGGGACAAACATGGCCAACCTACTTCATGGAGACATTATGAGACACTTAAATCACATACTGGGGTGCGTGGGTGGCTCAGTCTAGTTAAGCGTCTGACTCTTGATCTCAGCTCAGGTCTTGACCTCAGGGTCATGAGTTCAAGCCCTGTGCTGGGCTCCACGCTGGGTGGCAGCCTACTTAAAAATAAAAATAAAATAAAAATAAATGACACATTAGATGTGAGCACCTGCATTCACTAGGCAAGCAGGAAGCGTTCATCTCTACCTGGCTGTCTCTAGTCCAGCTCCTCCTGTCTCTCTGGTCCACAGGGCAGATGTCACTGGAGTAAGCAGAACTTACATGCAGAAAACTCCAAGAACACAAAACAAAAGCCAAGCCTCTTATCTTTTTTCCTGATGCTACCTAATAAACATTCCCAGTTACCATATTACAAAGAAGAATTTCCATTTATGATAAAATACCTAAGTACCATATATAATAAGCATTATCTGAGAAGAAGCTCTAAAGAAAATGCCTTGGTTACTATCCTAACTTCAATTTATCCTACCAAGCACACATACATGCTCACACACACACACACACACACACACACTTGTGCAGATACTTCACACACATGCATAAATGCACACACCCTATATGCCCAAGCATGCGTCCATGCACACACACATTCTCTCTCGCGCTCACTCTCTCACACAGACGCAGAAAGAGCCTCTCCTTTTTTTTTTTCTTTTTCAATCCGAAAAGGTGGTTTTATTAAAGCGTGGGGATAGGACCCATGGGCAGAAAGGGCTGCTGCCCCAGGATTATAAGGAACAACTGATTATACACTTTGAAGCTGGCAGAGATAAAGACAAAGGGAAGTTTTCAAAAGGATTTCAAGGCCCTATCCTTAAGAAAACATTTCTTAGTTTGCTAGCTCAAGAAACAGCCTGTTTTCCAAATGTTCAAGCATTTTTAATAAAATATATAATTTATTCTGATAAACTCAGTAAAATTATATTAAATCAAAATATTTTTAAAATTTTATGTATATTTATTCCAATCTTCTAAAAACATTGACTTTCTTTTTTAAAATTTATTTTTAATTTCCCACTTTTTTTGGTTTCCTTTTTAAAACACCGACTTTCTGAATGCCAGAAACCTTGCTAAGAGCTGGGGGCAGGTAGCAAATACGTCCCTAATAAGACCCAGCCCTACAGCCCAGGAATTCACAGTACAGCCAGAAAGAGAAGACAAGGTCACACCTGATTAGGGGACAGAGAGGAGAGAGGATAGAGGATGGAGGGGCAAGCAGGACTGCAGTTTGGAAGAGGAAGGAGACCTGAGACCTGAGGCCTGCGGCCAAGTGACAGTGAGGAAGAGGTGTTCCGGCCACCGCGAGGCTCAGAAGCTGCTTGGGAGGCTGGACACAGACCGAAGACAGCACCCAATGCCCACAAGGGCACAGGCGGCTTTACTACAGCCCAAGGTCTAAATCACTGACCACTGTAGGTTATTTAAAAATACACATTTAAGGGGGGCACCAGGGTGGCTCAGTCTTAAGGCATCTGTCTTCAGCTCGGGTCATGGTCCCAGGGTCCTGGCACTGACCCCCGCATCAGGCTCCCTGCTTGGCGGGAAGCCTGCTTCTCCCTCTCCCACTCCACCTGCTTGTATTCCCTCTCTCGCTGTCACTGTCTCTTTCTCTCTCTGTCAAATAAATAAATAAATAAATAAAATCTTTAAAAATAATAATAATAAAGGTTTAAGAGTGGGCGGTTACACAGAGAAATAGTCCAGAAGGCTATGAACCAAAATGTGAACTGCTTCATTCAGCAAAGCGTACTGAGGGCTTCTGACACTCCAGGGACCAGAGGACTTGCAGAGAGACCAGGAGGGAATGTCACAGCAGGCAGTGTTGAGGGATGGGCTGGGACACAAAGCCAGTGAGGGACAGAGTGTTGGGGTCTACTATAGACAGGATGGTGGTCAACAATGGTCTTCCTGAGGAGGAGACATCTGAGCAAATACTTGAATAAATGTTAACATTTACTCACCCTCTCTGGATGGTGGAATAGGTGAGTTTGGGAGTTTTCTTTTTGCGTACCTGTATTTCTTAATTTTTCCACCCTAAGAATACTGGTTGGGTCTTTTGAAAATTCTGAACTTCAAACTTTTGAAAATTCAGAAGGAAATAAGGCAAGAGCCCTAACCTTCTGTAATGTCCATAAGCATGACACCCAAGATTTCTGGTAAAGGAATCCACGTCCCTTATCTTCAAGTCACTGATAATTGGCCTGTGTATCACTTACATTCACTCAGTACAAGTGCCTACACACCTTCCAGCCCTGTCCTGCGAAGCACCCGGCAGCACCTTCACTGCTGGAAAGGCCACAGGGCCCAGGTTTCTGGGCTCTTCCCTCTTCTCTGCACGCCAGTTTCTAGGTGATCCCTCCTTCCTGTGACTTTCAACACCAGTCCCCTGCTGATGCCTCCTGACTTTACTTCCCCAGTACAGAACTCTCCTCTGCACCACAGAGTCCAACGCACTGCCCAAAACTCAGCTCTGGCTCCTCCTTCCCTGAGACAGGCTCCTGCCCGTCTTTCTCTTTCAGTAAAGGGCTCCATCATCTAAGTGGCCACTTAGGGCACACGTCCCCATGCCACCCCTGATGCCTCTCCTTCCCTCACACCCTACATCCATCAGCTCCACCTTGAAACAGAGCTAGAGTGAGGCCACCTCACACCATCTCTGCTTCCGCTACCCTGGGTCAAGCCACTTAAAACTTAAAACTTGCCAACAGTTGTGCCTTTCAGCATGCTGAAAAACGTTCCTCACTAATCTACACTCCCCACCCTGACCAACAAGGTCCCATGTGATCTGCCCGCAGGTTCCAGCTCCAGGGTCAGCTCATTCCAACCCCTACCCCTGGCTCTTCCAGTTGCAGTGACCTTCCCAAGGGCCTCCAGATATACCAGGCTCAGACCTATCTTCACACCCACTTCCCCTCTGCCAGGAACACTCCTCCTCCAGGGTCTGTAGGCTTTGCTGCTTCACATCATCACATAGCCGCTCACATACCACTTTCTTTAAAAAGCCCAGCCCCATCCCCATTCCTCTGACACATCGGCCCCTAAACTCTGCTTTTTTTTTTTTTTTTAGGTAACACTCAGTCTCCCGTGCCAAATTATGTATTTATATACATAAATACACCCACAAGAACATCTCGCCACCCACAAGAACACAAGCCCCTGAAGAACAAGAACTGTGTCAAGTTCACCCCATATCCTCAGCACTGATGTACAATAGGAGCAAAATAAACATGTGTGGAACGAATGAGTCAAGGAATGTGCTAGGCTCTGGCATAAACATGCACTATGACAGAACAGACTTCTGTTCTCAGCAGCAAGACAAGCCAGGTACCTTATGAGTCTCCCACTGAAAAATTTTAAAAGCTGAATAAATATAATTGTGTCACTTTATTATACCCTAAATTATCATAAGGGAATCTAAAGACATCAAAAAGGCAAATTTAAAGAAGAACTATAAGTAGGTAAGTCATCTTTGTCTCTGATGTAACAGAGAGAGACAAAGAAAGAAGATATAAAAGATTGATTAAAGACTTGGGAAAAACAGAGAAGCCTAACTTACATCTAAGAAACTTCCAGAAGGAGGTAACATTAAGGATGGGTAAGAAGCAATCTTTAAAGACCATTTCTCAGCATGCCGAAAGACACTAAACCACAGACCAAGGAGCCCAATAAACTCAAGCAAGATTTTAGAGAAAGTGAGAGCCACACTTTAAATAAAAGTAAAATAAATTAAAATAAATCTTAAATAAAGATAAAGTAAAACTGTAGAACCTCAAAGGCACAGAAAAGATCGTGGAGGCAGCCAGAGAGAAAAGACCACAAAGAATGGCAACTGGACTAAGAACAACAGTGAAAGCCAGAACACACTGCAGTGATATATTCTACATGCCGAGCAACAACATTTGCCAACTCAGAATTCTATACCCAGCAAAACTAGTTTTTAAAAAAACTAGATATCTGCAAACAGGTAAAATAGATACCACCACCGGGGCGCCTGGGTGGCTCAGTGGGTTAAAGCCTCTGCCTTCAGCTCAGGTCGTGATCCCAGAGTCCTGGGATCGAGCCCCCACATTGGGCTCTCTGCTCAGTGGGGAGCCTGCTTCCTCCCTCTCTCTCTGCCTGTCTCTCTGCCTACTTGTGATCTATCCCTCTCTGTTAAAAAAAAAAAAAATAGATACCACCACGACCACCCTCCCAAAAAAGACATCACAGAAAAGAAAATTCTAAAGCGTCTACTTCAGGCAAAAAAAAAAATGAAAGAAAGAAAAAAAAGAAAAAGATAAAGAAATGATCTGAGAGGGAAAGCTTGAAGCGCAAGAAGAAAGCGTAAGCAAATATACACGTAAATACGCTAACGTACATAAACAGCACTGACTATATGAAACATAGTATCTAATTTGTAGGATTCTAAAATTCAGACAGGAAACGCTGAATAAGTTGGGAGGAGTGTGGAGTTAAAATGTTTTAAATCCTTCTGAGAGAAAAGAAAGAAAAGACATTACTTTGGATTTGTTATGTGTTAAACCATACAGGGGAAAACCACTAACGGGCTAGACAGAGGATTTAGTTTCTAGACTAAAAGAGAGAGCGAAAACAAATGAACGGAGGTGGGGGGCACGAGGGAACTCAGCTGAAACAAAAGAAAAGCAACGAAACAAAACAAAACACTTCCCAGAACTGTAGCAAACAGCACAGGGACAAGAAAAGGCTGCTGCTTACCGCCTTTTCTATTCAGATTGTACTGGACATTGTAGCCAATGCAGTAAGGAAAGTCAGTAAAGGTACAACAATCAGAAAAGAAGAGAAATCCCCATCACTACTGGTAGGTGACGTGGCTTCCGCAGGGCCGAAGGCTCCCGGAATGACATGTGGAGTGACGGCTGGCAGCTACTGTGCATTTGGTTTCATTTCCCGTGAGGAAAATAGCAGACTTACTTCACAGAAGAACCTGAAACTCAAGGAAGTTAAATACCTTGCCCAAAGCCACCTGGCCAGGAAAGGGTTGGTTTTGAAATTACGTCTCTGTCCCCGCAGCCTAACCACGGTGCCTGCCACGGAGCGAGACCAACCAGGACACCACAGGATAAGCAGCCCAGAGGCGAGGACCCCCGCGCTCACGGGCAGCTGGAGCGCCAGGCCCAAGTGAGAGGACCTGAAGAAAGCCCGCAGCCGCCGGCGCTCGGGCAGGGAAGGGTCCCGGGGAGGGGGCGAGTGCAGCAGGCACTGAGGTACAAACGTATGAAAGAATCAAGAATGTGGCGGTGGGGCGCGGGGAGAAGGAAGAGCTGACTACGAGGCCAAGCAGGGGCCACACTGGGGACGTGGGCTCCGCCGGGAGGAGGAGGGACCCGGTCACGGTCCAGGGAGGAAAGTTCCCCCGACAGAGGGTGGAGAAGAGACCACGGAGCGGAGCGTGTGGGCCGGCGCCGCCCGACAGGCCAGCCCCCGGCCGCAGAAGGCTGGAACGGCAGCTAGCGCCCCTGAGGAGCGTCTCTTTGACCTCCCTGACTTCTCGCGCACGTGGGTATAAACAGCCACGTGCGCCCGGTGCAGCTCGACGGGGCGGCGCAGCTGCAGACGTCGGACAGGAAGCGAGAGACGGGCTCGAGCGGGGACGTTCAGGACGAACGGAGGACACGAGAAGGATTATGCAGGGTAGCAACGCGGGGCAGACGAGGCCAGGGATTCAGAATTCCTCGTCCGGGAGTCAGGCTACGGGGTAACGCGGCAAAGAGAAACAGCTCGGAAGGAAGAACTGGCTTAGGGTGGGAAGGAAGGGGTGTGGGCCCGACACACCCGCCGCAGCTCGGGCGCCGCAGTCCAGCCACGCGGCCCGAGCTGGGCACCGTCTCCCGCGCCTCCCTGCGTCTGCACGCGCGGTTTCCGCCGCCTCGTCGGCCTGACGGGCCCCCCTCGGAAGCCCACCACCGGCCCGGGCCGTTGCCCCCACCTCCCCCATTCCTCACAGCAGGAGAAGGTCCCTACAGCTCCAGAGGGAGCCTCATCGCCCGGCGTTTCCAAGTCTCTGGCCACTGCACTGGGAGCCCTTCCTCCGCGAGGACTCCACCTCTGCCGTCACGGACCCGGGGCCAAGCCCAAGACCTGACGTACAGCGGGCGGACGAGAGACTCCGCCAGGTGGGCAAACTCCCCGTACGAAGGCGCGCGACACAGACGAGCGAGCCACCCGACCCGGCCGCCCATGGTGCAGGCGAACCGTGCCCCAGGTGGGGCCCTGTGCACGGCCGGGAATCAGCAGCGAGCCCGCCGGGAGCCTGCGGCCGTCACTGGGAGCAGTCAGGCGCCCGCCACCACGGCCCCGTGCGCCGGTTGTGAGTCTTCATCGTCATGACAACGCCTACCTTCCCAAACACACTCCTCAACCTTAAGCAGCCAAGGGGATGTGCCTAAGAACAGACGTAAGGTCTCGGAGTTCAACATTAAATATGCTAAGACTTCTCCACAAGCGGCCCTGACCCGTGTCTGCGTGGCCTCGGGGTCTCGCTGTGTAATACTCTTCCCGCACGGTGCGGGGCCAGACCGCAGGGCGCCTGCGCTGAACACACTCACGGGCGGTGAATTAACAAAACATTTCTGCTTTCCGGTCAACAGGTATTCAGCACTGTGCCCTGTGCTATTTTTTTTCCTTGTGCGTCAGTTCATGGTGGAAAAGAACCATAAAGAGGTCACTCTGCTGTCCCCAAGCTGCCCTGGACTCCATTTATCCTGCTCTACTAGCCCTACTGATACTGAAAACAAAGACCGAATTCCAACTCGGGAAGTTCAACATTTTAGCCTGCTAGCTATATCAACAACATCTTGTCAAGTAAGCAAAATCATTCTCCCCTGATCTCCCTTAAGGACTCCACTGCAGAACAGTTCTGATGGGAAACAAGACTGAATATGAAATTCAGCACAGGCTTCATGCTAAAAGAGAAAGAAAGGAAAAAAATTGTAATCCCTTACTACTGTGATGGCCAGTGGCACACATTTCAAATTCAGAATACTTCCTGTCAGATTCTTTAAGTTAACAAAAAACAGAACAAGGGGCGCCTGGGCGGCTCAGTGGATTAAGCCTCTGCCTTCCACTCAGGTCATGATCTCAAGGTCCTGGGATCAAGTCCCGCATTGGGCTCTCTGCTTGGCAGGGAGCCTGCTTCCTCCTCTCTCTCTCTGCCTGCCTCTCTGCCTACTTGTGATCTCTGTCAAATAAATAAATGAAATCTTTAAAAAAAAAAAAAAAAGAACAATATGCTTCATTGGTCCACGTAAAGATTAATTTCTTATGATTCACTAATGACAGAGTCTAATGAGAAAAATCTTTAGGCCAGATTCCCAGCTCTGGAGATGTGAAGTAGGCACCAAGTCTGTCTCCTGGCATCAAGGTCGAACTGAAAGATGCAAATGTATTTAGACCAGCCTGGTGAGACAGGAGCATAGTGCCTTCCACAGCAACCGTCATGAAAAGGGGACCACTGCAACTCCTTCATTCACTCAAGTTAATGGCCCATGTTTTCCACTATAACTTCCTATCATATTCACACACACACACACACACACACACACACACACACACACGCACGCACGCACTCTCTCCTCTTTACCTGGATCTAGGACCTAGGATGTAGCTGGCATACTGGGAGAAGTTTTCTCAAGGCCTTAGAGAAGGTTCTAAGGCCACCACCAGAAGCTGCCCTGGAGGGAAGCCCTGAACAGAGATGGAAATGAGGAAGGCCCAACAGCATAAACTCTCAGGGACTTCTGGGCCTGTTAATCATGAGATAATATGTGAAGAAAGCTCAGAGAAGAGAGGCTGGTGACCCGGAAGCCAGTCTAAATTCACTCAGCTATCAACAAGCCATGTGACCTTGGACAAGTCAAGACAGTATGTCACCTCCTGGTCTTAATTGCTTCGTTAAAAACAAAACAAAACACAAAGAAGAAGGGCCTGACTATACCATCAGCAAGAGCCATTACAACTCTAAATATCGTGTTCCCATCTTTCCAACCATGCCACCAAATGAACAGCAGAATCATGTGGCTGGGCAAAACAGAGGACTAATGATGTATAGAAAGAAAGAGGGGGAGGCTTATTTTTACTACTAGCATAAATCTCAGACCTGCAAGACGTGTTTCAGTCTGAAGTTACAATACCTCTCTGTTGTTTTCATAAACACAGCATTTAAAGTTCATCTAGAATTCAGTAAGATAACAGTGTGAGTAAAAATTTGAGGAGATCCTCAGAATTACAACAGCGAGGGCAAAACCTATGGACCTCATTAAGGTCTGAGAGAAAGATCACGTGTTTGGGGGATTTCTAAAAAAAATGGGAAAACATGACCCTAAAAGTGTCAGAAATCCACAAATTATACAAGGTAATGACCTAGCAAGAAAATATGCTTCTCTATGTGGCACAGACTGTACCAGCATGACATTTCTGGAGAACAGAAGGAAGACCCTGACACTGCCTTTCTAACATTCACGGCAATAGGTAATCCAAAAAGTATATTCACTTCACGATGGATCGCTCAAGTATTGGAATTTTCAAAAAAGCAGCAACCCTCTAATTAGAAGCACAGCACTGCAGAAACAAAAAGGAGGGAAGGGGAGCCACAATTTTCAATTCCAGAATATGACTTGCAGATAAAAAACAATTAAATACGCATGTGAGGCTGCTCAGTTGTTGGATCAATAAAACTTTTACATTTTGGTATCTACTAAAAATAAAAGCGCAGTGCCTAGTGACAGCAGTCAGAGGGCACCGGGGCCAGCTGCAAAGAGGAAGAAGAAAGAACTGACGGAGGAGGAAGGCAGAGGGGGGCCTTGGAGCAAGCCGCATGCTAATTCTGGGAGTCTGGAGCAGACAGCCATGAAACAGCAGTTAGTGTCAACCAGAGAAGCTCATTTGTCCCCTATTTCTCCCGAGTCCCATTTACGTGTTTGCAGGTTAGATTTGGCCGTTAAGAAAGGAAATGGCAGCATGTAAAAGACATAACGCCTGACAGCAGGAAAGGAAAGCAACCCTCTACTAATAGCTAACTCAAGTAACTCACTTAGCTCTCCCGTAAGAGACAAGTACGTAGCTGGGCTAGAGCTTCTGATTCATTTCCTCTATTTAGGAATGAAGCATGCACCTAAGTTCTAAAACCAGAGTAAAAATGATAGAGCAAGATCTTTATCTGTTTAGGCCAAAGTCGATTCACAAGGAAATCAAACATGTACTCTGACATTTTTTCAAGGCATTTTGGATAAAACCCTCCACACCGCTCGGTTAATGTTGAACATTTCCATCAAGAAGCTCTAAACAAAGTTTGTTTAAAAGGGCGAGATTTCTGTTAAATCAGGCACGCAGGAAAAAAAAATCAATGAAAACTGCTTTTAAAAAGGCCTCCCTTCAAGGAAACACGGGCTTTACAGAGCACACTCACGCTTTTCGGCCAAATGCCGGCTTCTGCCTCACTTTGCAGACCGGCGTCCGTACCTGCCTCCTTCCGACCCGGCTGCTATGTCTGACCTCCAGCTCCCAGCCGAATTCTCCCAGCACATTTCATCATTTCCTGTTGGCTGCCGACTCCTGGCGGGAGATAAGGCCAGTCCCGGACGCTGCTGCAGGCACCCTCCAGGCACCAGGTTCTCAGACCTCCGCTCCAGGCCAGCTAGGGCCATCACAAAAGAGCTTTCTTTTTGGAAAATGGCCTAACAGCATCTCAGGATATGAGAGAAAGTCGAAGAGAGGAGATCGGAGAACAAAGTCATACTACCCCTCCAAAATCAACTTGTACATAAACTAACTTATACTGCCTATGACAGTCTTAGAGTCTCTCCCTGTATTTGATCCTTCCACTCAGGAGGGAAAAAAGACCTGCTCCGGAGCTAAGATGCCAGGCATCACAGGAGTTAATGTGACAGGGACTTCCCTGCACAGGATGATCTTATATTGTCCCTACATAGAAAACTCAACTTCTCTTTGGGACTCCAACAGCAAGGTAAAGCAGCTCAACAGTGGGGGACACAGAGGGAAAGAGGAAGATGTCCTAACCCATCTTAAAATGTATGTGCCGAGGAGGCGCCTGGGGGGCTCAGTGGGTTGAGCCTCTGCCTTCTGCTCAGGTCATGATCCCAGGGTCCTGGAATTGAGCTGAGCCCCGTCAGCGGGGAGCCTGCTTCCTCCTCTCTCTCCACCTGCCTCTCGGCCTACTTGTGATCTCTGTCTAGCAAATAAATAAATAAAATCTTTAAAAAAAAACGTATGCACCCATGAGAACACATACAATATAATTCCCTCTAGATAAGGTGAAGAGAAGGCACAGCGACACTGTGGGGCTTGAAGCCACGGCAGAATGGCAAAGGGACCGGGCATGAAAGGGACCTCAGGTTCGCTTCTGAGCAGGGCTCTGTTTCCTGCGCTGTTTGTGTGCTGCATCTGTGAAAACTCACTGCTGCACACACTTATAGTACGTGCACTTGTATGTATGTACATTTATTCCGTCTCAATAAAAAGTATTTTACAAAATGTATGCAACAATATCAAAAAATACAAACACTACAAGAAAGAGCAGGTACTGAAACTAATCTGTAAAAACACAAGAAATGTAAAAAAAAAAAAAAATTTCAGGGGCGCCTGGGTGGCTCAGTGGGTTAAAGCCTCTGCCTTCAGCTCAGGTCATGATCTCAGGGTCCTGGGATCGAGTCCTGCATCGGGCTCTCTGCTCAGCGGGGAGCCTGCTTCCCCTCTCTCTCTGCCTGCCTCTCTGCCTACTTGTGATCTCTGTCTGTCAAATAAATAAATAAAAATCTTAAAAAAAAAAAAAATTTCAAGGGCTCAATTTCTCCCAAAGTACCCTCCCAGAAGATACACGTGCACCCCGCCCTCAGCCCCTATGGCAAGCTAGATGCTACATTTGAGTGGTGGTGGCCCGAACAGAGCCGGACCAGTCCCTCCCTTGCAACATGGGCCCCTAGTCTGACCTTATAACACAAAACAAAACAGGTGGAAAATATCTTTCCAAAATCTGTATTTAGAAATTCCTTGATGGAAAGACAACAATAAAGCAAGGATCATTATCAATACAAGGCTCAATTATTTGACATGTGATAATAATTCACACTACTTGGAAATTATACCACCATCTCCCCCACCTAAAAAAAAAAAGAAAAACAACAACAAAAACACCGCCGTTGGCCCCACACCATGCAGACTTCGCTGTACCCCACAAGCAGCTTCGCGAGATCGCTTGCAGCGCTCAACAGAGAGGCACAGGCCGTAGCACAGGGACAGCCCCGCTCCCTGGTCCGCGGGGAGGCCGGCTACTTCATCCTGGGGCTTACTGGGGGTTTAATGGCCCTAAAGGTCATCTTATCCAGGGCCACTAAAGCTGGAAGAGGCTGAATAATGTTTCTAGAGACTACTTCAGTGTGCCTGACCACAACGCACAGACAGGCTTTCTAAAACTAATGGCCTGGCAGTTATCTTCCAAAGCATTTTAACTTAATTTAAGCAGCACAAAAATATGGTCACAAAAGTCCTTTTCTGGGGGTATTTTCTTCCACTAAGAAAGAACAAACACCTGGGTTCTGGCAAACCAAGCTGACTTATCTCCTTTCCCTTTTCATCAGCTAGCATGACCAAAAACTCTTCTTTGCCCCAGAGCTCCACTTAGGCCTCTTGGTTATGAGTCAGGTCAACCACAGCGAGGTGGAGTGAGTGATTTATTTATCTATTTATTTCTTGTAATCCAACAAATGCAAGCTTCTTGGTAAACACTCATACAGTGCTTACTTTACGGTTAATCATGAAAAGAATCCTATCAGGGGACTGTCACTTCCCCCATTTTCCAGCTCAGATAACTGAGGTACAGAGACTGTATTACCTGCTCTGTGTCCCAAAGCTGTCATGTGGGGGAGCCGAACCCAGGCAGTCCGCTTCCAGAACCCAGCTGTTAACCACTACACTGCCCCTCCATGTTGGCTTCCCTCGATAAATCAGAAGTGGGTCCTAGACAGAGCTGCCACGTAATGAAAATCTGATTTGAAGTGAATTAAGAATGCAGATAGTGGTGGGACAATGAAGTAATGGGCCCAGCTTTCCAGTAGGGCTGGGGCATTCTCTCTTGGGCCCCACAACCTTGGCCAGCAGGTTCCTAGCTGGAGAGCTGCTGTCCTGACCCTCTGGCGGAGAACAAGACTGGCTTAGGCAGCTGTCCTACCCCCTAAGGCCCACCGGGACAGACACACTGCTCCAGGGAACCCCACCTGCTAACCTCTCGCACGTGGTGCCTAAACTGGTATTTCCAGTTCCAATCTGGTTTCTGTCACCAGACTTGAAACCTTTGGGCATTCATTCAACAAACATTAGTGCCAGGCACAGGGCTTAAGGCCTTGGGGCCCCATGGTTGAAAAAGCCAACATCCCTGCCCTGGACTGCTCAGTGTATGGGCAGGGCAGATGTATAAATAAAGAAAAATGGCATGAGCTGATAACTGCTAGAACCAACATGCACCGAGGACTGAGGAACACTATGAAGGGAGCAGTGAGCTAGGGTGGGAAGCAGGCTCAGGGAAGGCTTCCTGAAGGAAGGGACAGGATTGGGTTCTCCAAGAGCTTGCCACCAACCTACTCAAACCATGTAGAGTAAGGCAGAAAAAATTTCTGAAACAAAATCCAGCAAGTTAGCTGAAGACTACCAACGCCTTCATGACCTCCGTCCTCAGCTGATGGCTGAGTTCACACACCACAGTCATTAGCCCAGCGTCAGGCACAGACATGAGGGCAACACCGGACTGGCTGCGTCTTCTCTCGGATACCTCTGTTCTCTTAGAGGATGAAAACGGCTGCCTTTGCTGGGCTCTTTGAAGAGACTCCGTAAGATAGGTACTACTATCCTCGCTGTATGGAAGAAAACCACCACAGAGAAATTAAGCAACCTGCCCAGTATCACCCAGCAAATAATGGCAGAATGGGATGTGAACTCAGGTCTACCCGATACTTTCAAAGCACATCCTCTCTCCACCACACTCATGCCTGCCACGGAACTGCCTCATGTTAGGGACATGAGGATATGTGGCAAAAGGTCATGTCATGTGGGGAAAGAACAAAATTCTCACCACATGATTTTCCCCATTCCTCTATTGGTCTGTCCCTGCTTTAATGCCACACTTTTCCTAAATCAGCTTTATTGAGATACAATTCACATACTATAGAATTCAGCCATTTAAGTATACAATTCAATGGTTTTTAGTGTATTTACAGAGCTGTGCAACCATCACCCCAGTCAATTTTGAGACACTGTCATCACCACAAAAAGAAACCCCATGCACTTCAGCTGTCATCTCTATCTCCCCACTTCCCCAACCTGAAACAACCAGTGACAACAAGGTGATTCCTAAAGAGCTTATGGGCACACAGGAGGTTGTTAATGAAACAGTGCGAACTGCAGTTGTGCTTCAGTCCTCCCCCCTGGGCTAAGGCTAACAGCTGGGCCCGGACAGGAGCAGAGAAGAGCCAGACAACTCAGAGGCAGGTGCTGCAGTGAGAGGTGGGGGTATCTGGCCGCCCCATGCTAGATGGGCTCCACAGTTCTCATGCCCCTAAACTTAGTAAGCCCTAAACACAGAGCCACGTGGTCAAGCAGCCGCCAGGATGGTGGAAGTCATGCAAGAGCTCTCGAAGAGTCCCTCTGGTCACGAGACCTTACACCATTAAGATGCCCATCTCCCTGTCTCCAGAAAGACAAACCAGGATGCTATCTGCTCTCATAGATGGGGGTAACCAGAGCAGAGTTGTTCTGAGAAGCCAAACTCTTCAAGGATTGATTATCAAGACTAGCAACAGCCTGGAGGAAAAAGTGCTCCTCTGCTCTTTTCCCCAGCCTTCCTCAAGTGCTAAGGAGAGCTGGAGGAAAGGCGTCTACAAACAGACCATGCACATAACTCCTGCAGAGCCCTGAATTCTCTACTACTTCCGCATACAGATCACGAAACTACTCCGTGTAGCATCGCCACGTAGTACAAAACTCAACACTGAAGAGGAATGAGCTTCTGACAGATGCACACGGGTTCATCACAGAAAGTTCTTGGTGAGCAAAAGAGACCAGATGCAAAAGGGTGTGCATGGTGTTCTATGTACATGAAATCCTAAACCGGGCCAAACAAATCCGTAGTGACGGATCAATGTCTGCCTGGGGCCTGGGGCCAGGAGCTGGGTGGGGGCTGACCGCACAGGGCACAAGGAAAGTTCTGAACTGATGGAAATGTTCTCTGTCTCACTTGGGACAGTGGCTACACAGGCGTATCCATTCGTCAAAGCCCCTAAATGGGTCCACTCTGTTGTTAAATTGATACCTCAATAAAGAGAACAGGGGAGGGGAGAGGTGGGGGAGGGGGGGGATGGGGGAGAGAAGACAGGAGAGAAGCCTGCTGCGGGGCCTGTACAACGCCCTCTGTGCCAGCGTGGCCACAGCCAGCACCAAGGACCGGCGGGCAAGGTGCTGCCGAGCCCGGGTCTTGCCAGCGTGCACGCATTGTGCTGGGCCCCAGTTCTTGGAGTGACTGACCCCCTAACATACAAATGATTCTGATGAACCTGAACGGTCCACTTTCTGACCGGGTTAGCTCAGCTCTCCAACATCCCCGCAGTAAAAAGTGTGATGACGTCAGCCAGCGAGAAAGAAATGGCCACGTTCGGTGACAGGCTCCAGTGGCTATTTGACAGTCGGTGAACAAGTAAAATCTAATGTGATAATTATAGGTATTAGCTTTTCTTTTCCTCAAATGATAAGTAAATCTTAAGTTCTAGAATTTAAATAGGTTATATAAAACATTCTTATCATCTTTTTGTTTTGTTTTTGGTTGGGGGAAGAGGGTAGAGGCTAGGTTCAAATCCTACATGTTAGCCTTTCATATTTTTCATGAAACAAGACATAAATAGAGCCATCTTGCCTTTAGTCTCTCTCTCTATACACACACACACACACACACACACACGAATAAACCAAGCCAAATCTCTAACATTCTTGATCAAAGAAGAAGGTGCCAGAACAAGCTGAACTAAGTACTAGTTCTATCTTTGGCAAAGTTAAAAAAAAAATTAAAACCCTTTATATAAGCTTCTTTGCTTCCCTGGCAGTCACCCAAAGCTAAAGGAAAAAAAAAAAAAAAATGAAGCCAAACTAATTAAAGCAGAAAGCCCAATTGAGAAAAACTTCAAAGCACCAATGTGATATGAAAAATATGTTAATTTCTTTTCTTACACATTTTATAAAATGCCACCATGAGAAGAAACACCTGGGCTTCTAACACAACATCTCAGTGGTTAAGACATCACCCGCAGTTCTGGGGCCAGCTTAAGGTTTCCTTGGACAACACATCGAAGATGGAAAATGATCCCTGAAGGTAGGTCTGAATTCAAAAAGGAGTGGTGAACAAGACTTGTGGTGACTTTTGGGGTACTTTCAGGACTAAAGTTAGAGATCTGCTCCGCTCATGTTTTATTGGAGGCTTAGGGTGTGATTTTCCCCCTCATTTGTTCCTATGTGCCCTCTCCATGCTAGACTCTGGAAGTTACAAGCTAAATAATTCCCTACACTTGCCCTTCAGCAGCTTAGAGTAGCGTAAACAGACAAGCACCCAGAGGCCCACACCGTGTGACAAGAGCTACCCAGCAGAACTAGGAAAGGAGCCCTGCCTAAGAGAGCGGGGCAGATGTGGGAAAGCCCCAGGGAGACGGGCATGGAGCTGCATCGGGTAAAAGAAGGTGGGCTGGGGCTTCCTCCTCCCCCAGCTTTACTGACCAGGGGGTGCCACTGAGGGCAGGAGCGCCCAATGCGACGCTGCCGACGCTGCCAACTTTATTTCGTCCACTATGTGCACTTTAAAAGAAAAAAGAAAAACCAATCAACTCCCATCATCTCATTTCAAAGGTATTTTAATAATAAAACAGGCATTTTAATACTAAAAAGCAGGTCATACAACTTCAGAATATATCTAAAGCTTCAAACTAAGTATCTCTAGTTTTGTAAAGAATACTGACAACATTGCTATTTTAGCCCCATGGCAGTAAAAATACCATCATGAGCAGGTGTTTAGAAACCTTGCAAACAGAGGCTAAAATTAGGACTATTTTATGACATTTTATATACATCTGCCAGGATCTTTACATACAGTGACTCTGTACTTCATGATAACCCTGCAAGGTGGGAGTGCTGTCCCCATTTTTCAGAAGAGAAAACTAGAGCCCTGGAAGTGGCTTGCCCATGGTCACATAGCAGTCACAGTACACAGAGCTACTACACACGCTTCCATCTGACAGCGGAGCCTGTCCGGTCCCACCAGCATGCTGGGATGGTGTGCGAGAGCTCTGGGTGACCTTCTGAGGTCCTCATTAGAAATAAACATGTTTTACTGTTGTTGCTTTGAAGATCGCAAAGGAAGCTCTGCCTTTTTTTTTTTTTTGGTAGTCCCAAACAACCAACACAAACCCTTTGTGAAACCAAGAGAGGTATAAATATGTAAATAAACAGAAATCATGATCCCAAGCATTCCAGAGTACTCCCTTTACCTCTCCTTCTCCATCTGGACCAGTGCTAGGGATAACGATGGGAAAGATGAGAAAAGATCAAGAATCCTGGAGTGCTGGGTGGCTGAGTCGGTGTCTGCCTTCAGCTCAGGTCATGATCCCAGGGTCCTGGGATCAAGCCCCACATCGGGCTCCCTGTTCAGTGGGGAGCCTGCTTCTCCCTCTTCCTGCCGATCACCTGGTTTGTGCTGTGCTCACGCTCTCTCTCCCTCTCTCTCTCTCCGTGTTAAATAAACAAACAAAATCTTTAAAAAAAAACAAAATAAAAAATCCCAAAGTGCCAAGAAACAGGGGACATATGAACCCTTCCTCAAGAATACTATTCTTCAGGGGTGCCTGGGTGGCTCAGTTGGGTAAGCAACTACCTTCGGCTCAGGTCGTAATCCTGGAGTCCTGGGATCAAGTCCCACATCCCGCTCCCTGCTCAGCAGGGAGTCTGCTTCTCTGACTTTTCCCCTTGTGCTTTCTCTCAATCTCAAATAAATAAATAAAATCTCAAATAAAATACTATTCTTCAGTTTGGCATGTAATAGTTATACATTTAGAGTTTAATGAATGGATCTAAAGCTTGTAGGCAGTGCTGAGTGCTATATAAATTCAATTTAAAAGATATGGTCTCTAACCCCTAAAAACTTCCATTCTCAGGTCTGAAACATGATTATAAGTAGAACACCAACTGAGGCACCTGGGTGGCTCAGTTGGTAAAGCAACTGACTCTTGGTCTCAGCTCAGGTCATTATCTCAGTGTCTTGAAATCAAACCGCACATCGGGCTCTGCCACTCAGCACGGAGTTTGCTTGAGATTTGCTGCCTCTCCCTCTCCTTCTGCCCCTACCCCTGCTCACACACACCCTCGCTTTCAAATAATCTTATAAATAGAATACCAACCACAAACTTAAAAGTGCATCTCACTTTGCAAATTTTGTTTTTCTTCTACTTTTACCATTTAAAATTGAAGTCTACTGTACTTAAACAATCTTAAACACAAGGCTCCCAATTATACTTCAACATGGGATGAGATCGTGCCAAGCGAAGAGGTTACAGAGGCTGGTCCCCTATAGGACCTCCACACCTGTATGGAAAAGGCAGAGCTGAGTGGGGCCAAGCAACAGAGAGGGGCAGCAGTGAGCAGATGCAGGGCCTTGGCAAGCTTCTAGGTTCCTCCATCTGTAAGTAAAGAGCCTCAGGTACCACCCAGGGCTTAGGTAGATTAAGTTAGACAGTGTACACAGTGTATTTTTATGGTAGCCACTGAGGTCATAACCTGATGATAGAACCAGAAGCTCCCAAAGACAGCAATCAGAGCTAAAGTCACGGAAGGGTCAAAGGGCCCTCTCTAGGATAGGGTTGAGGATAGGGTTGAAACACTGTAGGCACATACTTACATGGCAGGGCATGAGGTTAACCCCCAGGAAAAAGCAATCAGGAAACCATAAACGTCAGAAAATCAAGGACTCAACAACATAATCTGAATGGAAGCAAACCTATAGTGACCATAGGGCATGAAGTATGGGCATGGACGGGGCTGGTCCAGCAGATCTTGTGAAGGAAAAGAAAGAGAAGGGACTTTGCTAAGATGCCGACTGGGCTGACTGGCAGAGGGCCGAGTCCAGAACAAGTCTCGTGGGCACACTGTGAGCCACCTGGCAGGAGTCACAAGGAGAAAGCAAGCTGCTCAGCCTGGCAGCGGTCACTTTACCTCTGTGACAGGTGACCCAGCTGAAGACAGAGCACAGACGAGGAACACATTTCCCCATTCATGAGAGTGAGGTCAAGAAGGGCCGGTTACAAAACAGTTTAAATCATACAATCTTATTTGTCTTTAAAAATAAGATTTGTGGGGTGCCTGGGTGACTCAGTGGGTTAAAGCCTCTGCCTTCGGCTCAGGTCATGATCTCAGGGTCCTGGGATTGAGCCCCGCATCGGGCTCTCTGCTCAGCAGGGAGCCTGCTTCCCGGCCCCCCCTGCCTGCCTCTCTGCCTACTTGTGATCTCTCTCTCTCTCTCTGTCAAATAAATAAATAAATAAATCTTTAGAAAATAAAAATCAGATTTGTGAGTAAACCTAACAATCTGGAAAAGTGTACGTCAAGGTATTGACCGTGATTATTGACAAATTGAATATTTGTACTTGTATTTTTACAAAGTCCATGCACTGATCTTATAATGAAGGAATACACTGAGTTCCTTGGGAGATTTTAAAGCCAGACAGGTGACTCCAAGGCAGCTAGCAGAAGGGCTGTGGCGAGACCAATGCCGCAGAGGACGCTCGGGACCACGACACCCCCAACATCTGAGCACCAACAGACACAGAGGGCAGAGCCCTGCCTGCAAGGCTTCCATAAATCCCCTGTTCTGGATAAACCCTGGAGCAAGACGCTATCAACTAAAGCCTGCCGCCTGCTCCCCCAGAGGGAAGTGCATCACCCCTGTAGCCGGCTTCACCAATCGTGCACTACTTCATGTGGGAAAGCCAAGGGATGGGATTCCTGGCCGTACCCCACAATTCACTCCAGGAAGTCTGAGATTTTATGAACCATTTCTGTAAACAAACATAAGTCCCAGGAAGGGTCAAGACTCTCCAGCTGCATCCAAAAGCAGATACTGGCTCCGGCCTCAGACCAATGACCTCATTCACAGTATAGAAGTTCTTTAAGACCCCGACATCACACAAATTAATCCCATGCAGAGACAGGTCTAAGAGACTTTCTGCAGAATCAGTACATCGTAGTTTACCAGATGAACAGAACCAAATGAGAGGCCCCTTCCCCGGTGCCAGCCACACACAGGCAGGGGAAACCCCTGGAGATCTCACAACTTGACCCCTCCCAATGATAACCTGGAGAAAGGGAAATTGGCAGCCAGATAGCCCCTTCCCTAAGAGAAGCCAGGGAGCCCGGTGCTTCTGACAGCTCGCATGACCCACACAGTGAGTGACCACCAAACCCAGACCATGAACATAGGCACACAAAGCTGTATAAAGATGTCTGATAGGTCAGAAGGTCCTGTGACAGGACCTACCGTACTTGGATTAGGGCTGGGGGAAATTTTATCAACAGTTGAGAGTACTGACTTCCAGGGCCAAGATGTGCCCTGAAAACGTGGCGTTGAGTGTGCTTACTATGCTCTGTGACAGCGTTCATCTTCACAATTCCTCACTCCGTGACCGTGTGTTTGCAGGTTAATAGGAGGGGAACACCACGAGTGAGCTCACCCAGACCCTGGGTCCCTTTGTGCTTGTCCCCCCAGTATACCCGCTCCAAACCCACTTACAATTCCCCACCTACTGAAGTGTCTTGAGGCTCAGGAGGGGGAACTAGGATCTTTAAATGGTCTCAGTATTTCTCTGCTACACTTTCTGAAACAACAGACTCACAGTCTGTAATGTCAAAATAATGCACATATAAGAAATAGGCTATGTCCAAATCTGTCAGATTCAGATGCTCTTTCCAACAAATTAATATGACAATAAATAGTAAAGATTTTCTTTCTGTTCCACAAATGTATCCCAACTAATTTGTAACTTCATTTTATGGTGAATTATTTTCTGATGGGACACCAATTATTTTTCATCCTCAAAGATGTTGAGAAATATAATTCTATAATTTTTAGCAGTACCACTTAACAGTGATTTACATGCAAGCTTTTCTTCCTATGGAGGCCTTAGGGAAGAACCAAATACTTTTAAGATGAGTAACAGCCCGAACAACTCTGGCAACAACCAATACCATAACACCTACACTATAGGAACAATCTGGGATCCATTATATCCGTAGACTGGAAATGTTTCCTCTTCATCTTTTATGGGAAATGCCAAATGTATAAAAAGTAGAGACTAGAATAATGTCACCTAGTTTCAACAACTATCAACAAAGGACTAATCTTGTTTCACTTGTGATTATGAAAACTGTTAAATGCTCATAGAATCATGTGGCCTAAACGTGTTTTTACAAGACCTGGCAGGTCCACAGCATGAGCCTCACTCAGTCCGGGAGAGGAGACACAAAGCAAGCAGAGGTCCTCATCTGAAGGGAATGGCAACTTTATGGGGAACAAGAGCCCACGTAAAACGTGTGTAAAACCAAAGAATAAAAAAATACCAAGCCCCCAAGGTGAGATTCATCAAGGGTAAGTCATACTGATGTCACTGTATGCCCTGACAAGATGTGATAAGGAAGGCACTTCACCTTTGCAGTATTCTTCCCCCAAAACTCATAAGCCCGGTCCAATGATGTGAAAAAAGAAAAAAAATGAGGCAAACCCAAATTGAGGGACATTCCACAAAATATCAGACTAGCACTCTTCAAAATTGTCAAGGTCGTGAAAAGTTAACACAGAAACTGTCACAGATGGAGGATACCAAGGAGACAGGAGAATTGAACTCAATGTGATATCCTGGACTGGACCCTGGGACAGACAGAATCTCAGCAGAAAAAACGGTGAAATCCAAGTCAAGTCTGTAGCTCAGTTAATAACACTGCACCAAAGTGAAATTCTTCATTTTGACAACTGTGCTGCAGTTACATAAGATGTTAACATTAGAGGGAACTAGGTGAAAAGTATATGAGAATGCTCTATATAGTCTTTGTAACTTTTGTGTATACCTAAATTTTCTCCAAAATAAAAAGTTTATCACAGAAATCATATAAAAAATTTAACTGGCTAATAAATATTCATTATCCCCTTCATAAGAAAGAGTCAATGGCAATGTGGACTTCATGTATTTTTTTTTTTTAAGATTTTTTTTTTAAAGATTTTATTTATTTAACAAAGGGAGAGAGATCACAAGTAGGCGGAGCAGCAGGCAAGGGGGAGGGGGAGGAGCAGGCTCCCCACTGAGCAGAGAGCCCGATGTGGGGCTCGATCCCAGGACCCTGAGATCATGACCTGGGCTGAAGGCAGAGGCCTAACCCACTGAGCCACCCAGGCACCCCAAGATTTATTTGAGAGAGAGTGTGCGCGCAAAAGGGAGCAAAACTAGGGGGAAGGGCAAAGGGAGGGGGAGAGAATCTAAGGCAGACTTCCCACTGAGCACAGAACCCACCTAACAGCAGATTAAGCCACCCAGGTGCCCTGAGGTCTTCATTTTAAAATTCAGCCAGGGGATGAATTGGGTGGCCCGGTCAGTTAAGGGTCTGACTGTTGATCTCAGCTCAGGTCTTGACGTCAGGGTCCTGAGCTCAAGCCCTACACTGGGCTCCACACTGGGTGTTGAGCCTACTTAAAAAATAAATAGGGGGGGCACCTGGGTGGCTCAGTTGGTTGAGCAACTGCCTTCGGCTCGGGTCACGATCCCGGAATCCTGGGATCGAGTCCCACATCAGGCTCCCAGCTCCATGGGGAGTCTGCTTCTCCTTCTGACCTCCCCTCTCATGCTGTCTCACTCTGTCTCTCTCTCTCAAATAAATAAATAAAATCTTTAAAAAAAAAAAATAAATAAATAAATAAATAAATAAATAGGGGCACCTGGGTGGCTCAGATGGTTAAGCGACTGCCTTCAAGCTTGGGTCATGATCCCAGAGTCCCAAGATCGAGTCCCACAGTCTGCTTCTCCCTCTGACCTTCTTCCCTCTCATGTGCTCTCTCTCTTTCTCTCTCTCTCAAATAAATAAATAAAATCTTTTGATAAATAAATAAATAAAATAAAACAAAGTTCAGCCGGGGAAGATGAAACATAAAGAAATCAAACAATCCGCTAAGCAGTCTCAAAGAAAGGAAGGGGAAGCACCCTGAAACAAGGCAGGGTCCCTAGAAGCTGAAGGCCATGCAGGGTAGCTGAAGGAGCACACCCCAGGACACAGAGCATCTGACTGTGATAATGAACCGGGTTCACACAGGGGACTTCCAAACCACTAGACTGCCCTGCCCGGTCTCCCTGCACCCCACCCTCCCTGACTGCCCAGGCTCTCGCCTCCAGCACCTCTCTTCATTCATGCAGCAAGTTCTGAGGGTCTGCGAGCTCACTGAGTGAAACCAATAAAAGGAGGAGGCATTATATACCACTGTATGATAATTCAGTTTTAAAAAATGGTTTTTTATGTATCTAGAGGAAAGATGAGCTGTGACGAGAACTGCACTGGGAAATTGGATGCCGTAGCTCTGCACAGGGGATGAGCTGGAAGCAACAGGATTCTGCCTTGGTCTTTCAGACCAGGAGACCACGCTTGAAAGAACTGAGCCTACCGCCTCACAATGACTGAAAATTCACTCGTGCTTTTAAAGAGCTTTGCATTTAACATAAATAGTGTGCTTCTTTATAAGAGTACCTTCCTACGTTTCAAACAGGACACAATTCTAGAAATAAAAGCACACACCTGAGTTTTCAAATCATGAACCACATGTGGGGATTTAATTCATTCTGAGCCAGACTTACGAAAACTTCTGTGGTGGGAGTCAATGCAGAATAAGCACCTTAGCTCCAAGTCTGAGCAAATGTCTCACACCTGAAGGTCCTCTCGAGGAAGAATTTATGCGAAATATTCCTGCCCAAATGCCCTGCAACAAAATTACTAAATGACAAAGAGAGAAAACCAGCTGTGATTTTTTGAAACAATCCGTACCAAAAAAAGGAGAGACACATTTAAAAAAAATTGTATTTGTTCTCCAAAATAACAGTCTGAAAACAACAGAATCTGCTGTTTCTCACTGACGAGCAGCTTCATTATTTCTGCTTATCCAGTAATTGAAGAATGTCTTGCAAAATTCAGGCCAAAACCTCCCCAGTGCTCTGAATTATGCAACCAGGAATCTGTACAATAGTGCCACTGACCCGGCCCTCCACTGAGGCTCCTTCTTTGACTTCACATTGAGAAAAAGGCCACATATGCTTTTTCCATTCCTTTTTTAAATGTTTAATTTGTTTTAAAGATTTCATTTATTGGGACACCTGGGTGGCTCAGTTGGCTAAGCAGCTGCCTTCGGCTCAGGTCATGAGCCCAGCGTCCTGGGATTGAGTCCCACATCGGGCTCCTTGCTCGGCAGTGAGCCTGCTTCTCCCTCTGCCTCTGCCTGCCACTCTGTCTGCCTGTGCTCGCTCCTGCACTCTCTCTCTATCTGACAAATAAATAAATTTTTTTAAAAAATCTTTAAAAAAAAAAAAAAAGATTTCATTTATTTATTTATTTGCCAGAGAGACAGCACAAGCAGGCAGAGTGGGAGGCTGAAGCAGAGAGAGAAGCAGGCTCCCCGCTGAGCAAGAAGCCTGATGCAGGACTTGATCCCAGGACCCTGGGATCAGGACCCAAGCCAAAGACAGCAGCCCAACCCACTGAGCCACCCAGGCCACCCTTAAATGTTTTATTTAATTAGAAACTCTCCATATACACCTCGGACTTGACGCACTCGGTAGTTCAGACTTCGGGAACCAGTTCTCGGGCCGTGCACCGGGGCTCAGCAGGTTTGGCGAGCCCCACACCAGTCACACACAGCAGCCTTCCCCAGATGCCCGGGGGTGGGTTGCTCAACTGTAAGAAGACGACCAGCATCTCCCACCTCTCAGGCTGCTGAGAGGATTGAATGAGACAAAATATGTGATGGCCCATCCTGCCCCCAAATCTAAGCCTCCCTCACTCCAAATCCCTCTATGCACTCTGCTTCTGGCCGCCCTCCATGTGGCCCACCAAGACCCAAGTAGGACAGAACAAAAAGCCAGGTCCACCAGGAGCCAGCAGCTTACTGTCCTCCCGCAGCGCTTTCCATGAGCACCAGAGGACAGGTGCCACATGCAACACACTCATCTATCAATGGAATATGAATTTTATTTGTATTCCATCTGATCATTCTCCACTGATTTCCATGAGGAAGGATTTTCTTTTCTTTTCCTGAGAGAGAGAGAGCAAGTGAGCAAGCATGGTGGCGGGGTGGGATCTTCAGCAGGCTTCATGCCCAGCGTGGAGCTAGATGCAGGGTTTGATCTCCCGACCCTGAGATCACTGAAATCATGACCTGCCAAAATCAAGAGTCAGATGCCTAACCAACTGGGCCACCCAGGGGCCCCAGAAGGATATTTCTCCCGATGCTCCTCCCTCGTCTGTTACACAATGCCTAACTAACTCCTCCCCCAGGAGAAAACAGTAGAGTACTCTTCCTACACGGCAGGAGACGATGAAATACAGGCTTCTTGTGTCAGTGGAGATTACTTTTTTAAAATTTTGTTTATTCATTTGAAAGAGAGAGAGGAGCACAAGCATGGTGGGAAAAAGGGGAGGGAGGAGAGAGCAGAGGGAGAGGGAGAAGCAGACTCCCTGCTGAGCAGGAAGCCTGAAGCAGGGCTCCATTCCAGGACCCTGGGATCATGACTTAAGCCAAGGGCAGATGCTTAACAGACTCAGCCAGCCAGGTCCCTGATCATCATTACTGATTTTAATATTAATATTAATTAATATTACTATTAATTTAATGATTAATCATCATTAAAAGATCATAAGCAAGGGGCACCTGGGTGGCTCAGCCGTTAAGTATCTGCCTTCAGCTCAGGTCATGATCCCCCTGCTTGTGTTCCCTCTCTCGCTGCACCTCTCTCTGTCAAATAAATAAATAAAATCTTTAAAAAAAAAAGATCATAAGTCAGAATAACAAAGCTGGCAGCATCATAATCCCAGGTTTTAAGATACATGGCAAAGCGGTGGTAATCAAAACAGTATGGACCTGGCACAAATACAAACACAGATCCATGGAACAGAAAAAAGGGCCCAGAAATAAACTCACCCTTGTACGGTCAATTAATCTTTCACAAAGGAGACAAGAATATCCAATGGGGAAAAGACAGTTTCTTTAATAAATGGTGCTGGGAAAACTGGACAGCTACATGGACCACTCTCTTACACAAAAATAAACTCAGAATGGATTAAAGACCTAAATATGAGACCTGAAACCACAGAACTCCTAAAAGAAAACACAGGCAGTAAACTCCTGGATATCAACCTTAGCAACATATTTATGAATCTGTCTCCTCAGGTAAAGGAAACGAAAGGAAAAATAAACTATTGGGACTACTCCAAAATAAAAAGCTTCTGCATGGCAAAGAAAACACAAAAAACCATCAACAAAGCAGAAAGGCAGCCTACTGAATGGAAGAAGACATTTGCAAGTGATGTATCTGGAAAGGGGTCAATATCAGAAACACAGAATAAACAATTCTACACCAATCAACCCATCAATCCATCACTCAATGGCAGAGGACTGAACAGAACAGCTGTCCAAAGAACACCCACAGATGCCAACAGACGCATGAAAGACGGTCGACATCACTCATCATCAGGGACATGCAAATCAAAGCCACAACGAGACAGCACCTCACACCTGTCCGAATGGCTAAAGCGAAAGGACAAGACCAGGTGTTAGTGAACATGCAGCAAAAAAAGGAACACTTGTGCATGGTTGGTAGGAAGGTAAATTGGTGTAACCACTGTCAAAAATGGTATGAAGGTTCCTCAAAATATTAAAAATAGACATACTACGTGACCCAGTAATTCCACTGCTGAGTATTTACCCAAGAAAATGAAAACACTAATTCAAAAAGATACATGCACCCCTATGTTTACTGCAGCATTATTTACAATGGCCAAGATATGGGGATATGGAGCAGTCCCAGTGTCCGTCAACAGACGAACAGGTAACAAAGATGTGATATACGTATGCATCTGTATCTAGACACACACACACACACACACACACAGGACTATCGCAGCCATAAAAAAGAATGAGATTTTGCCATTTGCAAGAACATGGATGGACCCAGAGAGCATTATGCTAAGTGAAATAAGTCAGAGAAAGACAAATACCATATGATTTCACTTATACATGGAATCTAAAAAACAAACAAAAACAGAAATAGACTCATAAATTCTGAGAACTGAGGGTTGCTAGAAGGGAGGTGGGTGCAGGGATGGGCAAAATAAGTGAAAGCGATTAAGTGGCACAAACTTCTGGGGCGACCAGGTGGCTCAGCTAAGCATCCTACTCTTGGTTTCGGCTCCCATCATGATCTCAGGGTCCTGGGATTGAACCCCACAATGGGTTTAACGGGCTCTACATTCAGTGCAGTCAGCTTGAGACCTTTTCTACCTCCCCTGTCCCTCCCCGCCATGCTCTCTAAAATAAATACAAATAAATCTTTAAAGAGGTACAAACTTCCAGTTCCAAAATAAATAAGTCACAGACTTGAAAAGTACAACATAGGGGATGTAGCCAATTTAATACACTAATAACTGTGGCGACAGAAAGTGACAACACTTACCACAGTGAGCACGGCACAATGGGTAAAACTGTCACCCACTATGTGTGCACCTGAAACTAATGTAACACTGTACATCAAGAACATCAAAAATACTTCAAGAACCAAGTAAAAAGAGAAAAAGATCATAAGCAATGAAAATTAGCCTCTCTTCCTTCACTCTCCACTGCAGACCAACGCAAGGCAGCCATCTGGAGCAAAGATATCTGCTCTGCAGACCCAGCCGACCTTCACAGAGGCCGAACGGAAGGTGAGTCGGGCCGAGTCAGCAAATCCATTTGGCGAGCCCTGTGCAGAGCTATACTCTGCCATTTCCTCCACGCCTGCTATGAAGCAGGTCTCTGGTCCTCTTCCCACACTCTAGCATCCCTCTCTCACAACTCCGAACCTGAGTGAGTTTAACTTACTAACTCGTTCAAACCCGATACCAGCACTCAATTATTAACATTTATTAAGCTCTCATCACACGCTCACCATAAAATGCTAATTTTAAGGGATACAGAGACCCCCTTAGAGAGTCTCTGCCCATCCTGGTGTTCACTCATAACGAAGTTAAAACTAAAATACTTTTATTAAAAGGCAGAATGGGTGCTCAGCACTCTGCTTCTCCCTCTCCCTCTGCCTGCTGCTCTGCCTGCTTGTGCTGTCAAATAAATAAATAAAATCTTAAAAAAAAAAAAAAAGGCAGAATGGGGATGCCTGGGAGGCTCAGTCAGTTAAACACACAACTCTTGGTTTCAGCTCAGGTCCTGATCTTGGGGTCCTGGGATAGAGCCCCACAACGGGCTCTCTGCTCAGCAGGGAGCCTGCTTCCTCCTCTCTCTCTGCCTGCCTCTCTGCCTACTTGTGATCTCTGTCTGTCAAATAAATAAATAAAATCTTAAAAAAAAATCAACTTCACGGGCGCCTGGGTGGCTCAGCGGGTTAAAGCCTCTGCCTTCGGCTCAGGTCATGATCCAGGGTCCTGGGATCGAGCCCCATTATCGGGCTCTCTGCTCCGCCAGGAGCCTGCTTCCTCCTCTCTCTCTCTGCCTGCCTCTCTGCCTACTTGTGACCTCTGTCAAATAAATAAATTAAAAAAAAAAAAATCTTTAAAAAAAATCAACTTCAGATAGACTAATGTGAAAAGCAAAACTCTAAAATTGTTAAAAGAAAATAAAGAATATCTTTATGACCTTAAGACAAGGAAGGATTCCCTTTTTATTTTTTAAGATTTTATTTATTAACCGACTGAGCCACCCAGGCATACCAGGATTTCCTTCTAAAGGTTATTAAAAAGGGGACGCCTGGGTGGCTCAGTTGGTTAAGTGGCTGCCTTCGGCTCAGGTCATGATCCTAGCGTCCTGGAATCAAGTCCCACATTGGGCTCCTTGCTCGGCAGGGAGCCTGCTTCTCCCTCTGCCTCTGCCTGCCTCTCTGTCTGCCTGTGCTTGCGCTCTCTCTTTCTCCCTCTCTATCACAAATAAATAAATAAAATCTTAAAAAAAAAAGTTATTAGAAGGGATGCCCTGGGTGGCTCAGTTGGTTGAGCATCTGCCTTTGGCTTGGGTCATGATCCCGGGGTCCTGGGATGGAGTTCCGCATCACGCTCCTTGCTTGGTTCTCCCTCTGCCTGCTGCTCCCCTACTTGTGCTCTCTTTCTCGCATGTGCGCACACTCTGTCTCTCTGGCAAATAAATAGATAAAATCTTAAAAAAAAAAAGTCATTAAAATTACCAATCACTAAAGAAAAGAATATAGTGAACTGCACTGAAATTTAAAATGTTAAACAAAAGATAGCACAATGACAGTAAAAACACATGGACAGCACTGGGTGTGGTGCATAAACAATGAATCTTGGAACACTGAAAAAATAAAATAAAATTTTTACAAAAATTCAAGTGAAAAAAAAACACACATGGACAAGGTAGGAGATAATATCTGTATCTCATAGAACCAGCAAAAGGACTATTATGAAGAACCAACACAAATCAGTAAGAAGAATACGAACGGATCGGGCGTGTTCAGGTGGTATGGCCGTAGATGTAAAAATACAGACAACCCAAAAGAAGTACAGGAAAGGACATGTCACCAAAGAGAACCTATGAATTGCTAACACCTATATGAAAAGATGCCCATCCTCTTCAGTGATCAGGGAGAGGTAAATTAAGGCCAGAATGAGAGGAACACTTGACAGCCACTAGATGGGTACAATTACGAAGTGTGGCAGTAGGGTGACTGTTGATTTACGCTCAAGTCATAACCCTGCCTGGCTGGGCAACTGGGTCACAAAGTGTCCAGGTATTTGACCAAACACTACTCCAGTTGTTCCTGCAAGGGTGTTTCTGAATAAGATTAACATTTTATCTTATTTTTTTATTGGGGGGGGGCGGACAGGGGGAGGAGTAGAGGGAGAGGGACAAGCAGACTCCCTGCTGAGCACAAAGCCCAAGGTGGGGCTCAATCTCAGGACCTGAGATCATCATGACCTGAGCTGAAATCAAGAGTTGGACGCTTAACTGACTAAACCACCCAGGTGCCCCCAGATTAGCATTTTAATCAGTAGATTGCCTTTTACAATGTGGGAGAGTGACAATCTAATCAACTGAATATATGAACAGAATAAAAAAAAAAGAAATCAA